>MU750919.1:5341-15465 GCA_026770625.1 Nicotiana glauca | reverse complement strand
AAACCAAGATACGGAATGTACACATGGTTAAAATATAATTATTTTAAATTTAAAGGCATTGAGACGCAGGAATGCGCACATGACCCCTCTATTACTTAAGCATATCAATCCAAGGTTCAAGTATGAACACATGGGCTAAACGTAGTTTGTTAGTTAGAGATTCAAGCAGCGGGAATGCACACATGACCATTTTTATTAAATTATATTAACCAAGGATCGTGCAAGAACACATGGTCAAACTTTTGAAGACGCACCTAAAATTGCCTAGTGTTTTAAATTGCTTATTTCATAGGTTCGGATTATTGTGATCCTCCGGAGTTAAAAAAGTATTTTCTTTAGTACTTACCACAAAAAGAGGATTATTGAAGGGTTAATAAAATTATTATAAGCCAGTTAAACAACATTAGAAATTAATTCAACCAAATGATTAAACTAACTAAAAACAAACATTACAATACCAAAACCTTAGGACCCAGATACGTTACCGTTACTATACGTTTTCTTCAACATTTTTTAAGTTCAATTTTTCTGAAATTTTCCTTTTAGATTCTCACTCAATAATACAGACTAATAAACTTAACAATAAAAATAAACAACTAAGAAAAATCACGTTCTTTAAAAAAAAAAACAGATCCAGGGAAGAGCATATTAACACATATCCTCTAAATAGAACAATAAACAGACAAAGCAAGCAAGATAAAAACATAGGACCTTGAAATGATTCCTTAATTTATTTGTTGTTTGAAGAATGATGTGTCAACCCGACCCGTCGTCTCATGTGTTATTGCTCAGTTTCCCCCATTTTATGCTTCTTCATATTTCGTTATCGGTATGTGGTGCGTTAGAGTCTATTTGGATTGGTCGTGATAAGAAATAAGACACTTAGTCTCTTTAAGGAAAGCTTAAGTTGGAAAATTCAACGGGCTCAGATGTGATTTTCAGTGATTCGGTTAGTTTCGGGGGATGATTTGTGACTTAGGAGCATGGCCGAAAGTGATTTTGGAGGTCCGGTATAGAATTAGACTTGAATTGGCGAAGTTAGTATTTTGGCGAATTCCGGTTGATGGGGTGAGATTTTGATCTGAGGGTCGGAATGGAATTTCGAGAGTTTCTGTAGCTTCGTTGGCTGATTTTGGATATGTGTGCAAATTTTCAGGGCATTCGGACGTCGTTTGGTCGGGTTTTTGATCGAAAGAGCATTCCGGAAGTTTTTGAAGAACTTAGGCTTGAATCCGATGTAATTTGATAGTTTTAGTATTTTTTGATGTGTTTTGATGATTGTAACAAGTTTGAATAACGTTATGGGATATGTTGGTGTTTTTGGTTAAGGTCCCGAAGGCCTCGGGGTGAATTCGAGTAGTTAGGCGAGAGATTTGAAGTGTGTTGCATGTTCAGTTTTTCTGCCTTCTGGTATTTACGCTTCTTCGGAAATGGACCGCAGAAGCGGGTAGGGGATCGCAAAAGTGGTTCTTGTCCTGGTGGAGTGGTTCCGCAGAAGCGAAACATGGTTCGCAAAGGCGGGTCCGCATGAATGGACATTTTGTCACAGAAGTGGCTTTGGTTGATCCGCAGAATCGGATATGGAGCCGCAAAAGCGGATGTTAGATTTTTAATGACAATCAACATAAGTGGGAATTTGGCCGCAGAAGCAGTCCCGCAGAAGCGGAAGCGGGACCGCAGAAGCGAAAGTCATTGTTGGCAGAAGGGTTTTATATTATATTTCATCTGCGAGGGTTATGTATTTTTCCACCATTTTAGAGCGAGCTTTGAGAGCTTTGAGGCGATTTTGAAGAGGGATTCAAGGAGGAATGATTAGAGGTAAATTCCTTGGCTTAAATACACGAGATTATGATAGATTTAACATGGAAATTGGTTGAAATTCATTAAAAAAGGGTAAAGCTAGGGCTTGAGTTTTGGATATTTCAAATTGGGATTTGATAGGTCATTTTAGCTCTGATTTGGGAGTTCTTGGTATGTATGGACTCGTGGCAAGACGAGGAATCCGGTAATGTGAGTTTTGTAATTTTTTGAGAAGCGGTCCCGGGGCTCGAGTTTTTCTAGTTTCGAGATTTCTGCTATTTCTCGATTGTTTTCGATTGGATATTGTTCCCTTGGCATATTGTAATGTATTCGCTCTGATTTTTGTTAGATTTGACGGGCGTGGAGGCCGATTTTAGGGCTAGAGATTTCACGGGTTCGAGGTGAGTAATACTTGTAAATGACTGAGGATTTGAAACCCCGAACTTGCACATCATAGTGTTGTATTGAGGTGACTTGCACGGCGGATAGCAAGCGTGGGGTAGAGCAACATTGGGGATTGTGACTTGGCCCATCCCGATTGATGAAATTACTATGTATTTGACTAAAACTACTTGTTATCATCATGATTTCGGTTGATTGCCATGTTTTGGGCTTCGTGCCGATTATTTGAATCTTTTAGGGATTATTATTACTGTTTCCATGATACTTTGCATGTTAAATGATTTCAGTTCTGAGTTAAACACTGTTTTGAAATGTCCAGACATACTTCTAAGGTTTTAAAACTTAAATTACATATTTCTGATGTTTGGAGCTGAGAACTATTACTTGATATCGCCCTAGTGGCTCAGATGCATATTCTGGACTGAGGATGGATCGGGCTGCATGCGCAGCGGTGTGATATTGATATTGCGCTTGGGCTGTAGGAGCCCCTCTGGAGTCTGAACTCCCACAGTGAGCGCGGGTACCCAAACGGACCGGGCTGTGCGCCGCAGCGGTCATGTGCATTGCATTGTATTCATGCATTGGTTCCTGTTTTTACTACATGTCATGACATTTAGCACTCTCATATCATTGGCATCAACGCTACTTCTTGTACTGTTTGCCAGATACTCTGGTGTTATTTGTTGGTGGAGTGCTGTGCCCGAGGGGCTGACTTATGTGCTGACTTGCACTATCTAATAACGTATTCATATACTTAACTGTTGGAAAATGATATTTTCAAAAGAGGTTTTTAACTGAACCAGATCTTTCTAAAGGATTTTCACGGTTTTACTGTTTTTCACAAAAGGTTGCACTGCCCTATATAGCATGATGGAGTGCTTTACGTGTTTTCTTACCGCTCAGTTATTATTTACTTTTATTACTCATTGAGTTGGAGTACTCACTTTACTCCCTACATCTCGCGTGCAGTTGTAGGTATTGATCACCCGAATGCGGGTTAGTAGCCGATTGAAGGTATTATTACTGTAGTGGGCAAGGTGACCGCCATCGTTCGCGGCACCAGACTTCATCTTTTGATTCTAGATTTTATTCTGTATATTATTATTGAGCCAGTAGTTGTGTTCAGTCCCCTTTAGATGCTCGCGACTTGTGACACCCCGGTCGGGTTGTGTTGGGTTGTAATTAACCGCTTTTAATGACATTATGTTGTATTTTCTATTTATTTATGTATAATAACCGTCAAAGAGACGATTTAGGTTTGTTGGCTGGTCTTGTCTTCACAAGAGGCGCCATCACGACCGGGTTTGGAAATTGGGTCGTGACAAGTTGGTATCAGAGCCTAGGTTTCTAGGTCTGACGAGTCATGAGCAGGTTTAGTAGAGTCTCACGGTTCGGTACGGAGATGTCTGTATTTATCCTCGAGAGGCTGCAGAACCTTTAGGAAAACTTTACCTTCTTGGAATTCTTATCGTGCGTACTTGATTCAGCTTGAGATATAACTCTTGAAATTCCTTTTACATGTCGGTATGCGCACATGAGAGCTCAGTATTGTATGTGCCTTGATGGCTTGTGATTCCCCGATCAAGGGGCGAGATGTGAAGTCTGGAGGACTTGAGGCCGGATCCTTGCCTATGTTTTCAGCACCAAGGTGCTGATTGTGTGAGCAAATGTTTTGAACTTATGTGTTTGGTATTGCCCTTATTAGCCGGAATGTCGGTTGGATACCCATGTGGTGAGTATGTTAGTGCTGCGAGTTGTATTTAAATGACTTGGTAGTGACGAAGGAGTCTGCTGGACAATAGATGAACTGTTAAGTGTTTGTTTCCTAATGTGATTTGTTGTGTATCCCCTAGTTATAGGCGCGTGGAGAATATTCCTGTATATCTTAGTTGGAAAGTAAAGTGAAATACTTGTGGCGGTGTGAGTTCTGACTCAGGAAGACTAAATTGGCGGTATTATGTGTATGGTGGTGGGAGGTGTGCTGAAATACTAAATTGAGGCGAAGTAGGTGGGTTATCTCCTGCGGAGTGTTCTTGAGTGGTATGATCCTTTTGTGTCCGCTAGAAGATCCCATGTGTAATTAAAAGGGACGTGTTGTAATTTGAAAATTTGGGTCGCTTAAGAGAGTGGACTCAGCTGATGTGGGGATGAATGCGAGGTTTGTAGAGGATTTCAGTACCAAATGATTTGTGTTTTCATAAACTAGTAGATGATTTGAGTTTAATCTCACTATAATAGTGAGGCATCATTAGAGTAAAAGTATTATGGGTTATTAAATATTTCCTGATAGATGTGTTCGAGCCAAGTTGGGGAGGTTGTTGTTGATTAGCTGATCGCACGGTTATGTGCTATGTTGTTTCCGTTTTGAGGTATGCTGGCGGATCAGTCCTAGTTGCAGAAAATAAGCCGAGGATGGCACGAGTGAAGCAAAATTTTGATAAAGGTTATATGGTGCTTCGTAGATGTGAGGAAAAAATAGGATGTCTTGAACTGTTGTTGATAAAGAATGCTCAGTGTATAGAGAAGGATAATGTTGTTTGTATTGGAATAAGATCATATCCTGCGGTGTCAGAGTGCTAATAAGGCATGAGTGGTTCTGCTCGTTAAGTCAGGTAATTTGCAGTTTGAATAAGAGTGAATGACTCTAGGGAATGGTTTTAAAGTGTTCAAGATTTACATAAGATAATCAGGTGTCTTAAGGTTGTGTATGTGGTTAGAGATTGTGTTTTTTTTATTGGGGAAGGGCAAGACTTGTTGTATTTTTATGTTGGTTATGGGATCCTGTGTATCGGTATCTTGGAAGTAACGGTAAAGAATTTAGAGTCGCAGAAAGCTCTTCGGGGTAAGGTATTCTGAATGGTGGTATTTCTGGGATCAGTTGAGAGAGTATTCAGTGGCCTATGGGTCTTAGACAGTGTGGTCCTATGTTCGAGTCTCGTGTGGTAAGCCGGGAATGAGGCATTGTGATACTACAACAGGGAAGAATATCAAGTTGATGATGAAAAAGAAGGGAAACTTGATGGACGGAATAGCTTGATGGTAGACCGAACCGGAATGGTAAAGATATGATTAATTCTTTCTGTGTGTTCGAGGTAATGAGTTCGTACGTGTATTTTGCAGCAAAGCTCTTGAGTTTTGACAACTTGTTTAGCTTGTCCTAGTTAGAAGGATTCAGCCCTGACAGTTTAGCTTGTACAAATGGAATTGGTAGAGATGTTCTTGTTAAGTTTTACCGTGGTTTGAAGATGAGTATATTTTCTATGGGTATGCGAAGCATGGAGTGTGTAATGATTTTCCTTCTAAATGGGATCAATGAAAGTGCTTGACTAGTAGAGTATGTAGATGTTTGTGGTTAGGAAGGGAGATGGAGTTCTCATGTTATACTAGTGTGGTATGGTATAGGCGATGTTGTGGAGGATTGGGATTAGTGTGTGTTAGGTTACGGTTCAGTTCATAATGGAAAGTCCTTAAATTCTGAAGCAGCACGGGCAGTTGTAAGTGATTAAATAATCAATCTTCAAATGATTAGGGTCAGTGCTCCTCATATGACTAAGGAAAATGGTGTTTCCAATCATAGTGATTAGATGAGGGTATATACTACAGAAAAAGGGCAATGTGATTAAGTTGATGGCACTTCGGTAGCGGCATTTTTCTTGTTGGATCGACTGCTGATATTTGAGTGTATTTGAGGGGATAGGAGAATTTTAGAATATCTTTCGTGGAATGATTGGGTACTCAAGATGTGATATGTATTCATACGGTGGAATTTGGGATCAGGTACAGTGATTCGTGTGCTATATGGAGTCGGAGACTGGGAGTTCTCAGGTACAGTCTATGTGGTAGTTGTGGATCGTGTGTGTCGGAACCGTTTAACGGCTATTGGGATTTGGAGTGGATCTTTCTCCGCTTGGTATATTAGGTTTTGGATATGATATTGGGGTGTAGATTGATTGTCTCAGTGTTGGTTTATTCCAGACTATTATGTTATGGGTTATGTTAGAAAATGCCAGAGGTTGCGTGGCGGAGTGCATTAGATTATATTCTAAGAGCGTGGTTGTGTTCCAAAGACCAGAAGACGGCTGGGAAGGATTGCTTTTCTTAATTGGGCCTTCGTGGCGGATGTCAGTGTAGAGGTTCTACCATTGATTCAGTTCCAGTATTAAGGGACACTTTTCAGATGTGTTCCTTGTGGCCGGGCATGTCGCCGGGTGAGACTGTGGATTTCAGTATTTATTTGGTGCCGGGCACCGTATCGTACGGCTCCGTCAGGAGTTATAGTAGTGGAAGGAGCAACTTCAAGCTTCTTGATATTGAGCTAGTTGGCAGGCCGAGGTGGCTATATATTTAGCTTAGAGTTCGCTTGGTTAGCCCTGAGTTATATTGTTGAGGGATAGGTTGATTCGATTGTTCTTGAGCTTGTTAGTGATCTGGGGAGATCTATGAGTTGCTCTTCTATGCTGTGAGACGTTATGATTAGTTGGATACGGGCATATGTGGTGCGGTTCTATTGAGGATTCATACAGAAAGTTGAGCGGGAAGAGTAATTGTGTGTTGCTCGATAAATGGAGTATTGTTTATGATCTATCAGGTTGTATGTTGTATGTTATTTGTTTCACCGTGGGTTTAATGAATTACTTTAGTTCCAGATATCAAATTGCGCGCGGCTATCGATTTTGAGCATAGTGACTTGAGGTGCTTCATGTGTTACAGTGTTTGGATAGGATCGCGCATTGTAGCGAGGCTACGTGGAGTTATGACCTTTCGGGGTAGATTCATGTGTTCTGTTTTATGATGTGAGACGAGGTCTCATCCTGGCATTGTGATGGTACTGATGAGCTTGAGGTACAACTCTTTCGTTTGAGTCAGTTGTCAAGATTTGAGTATGTTCAGACCGTGTCTTATTGGTGCGTGTATTATTCAAGTTGTGGCTTAGGCCTGTGTTGAGGTGTCATATCACCAGAGTGGTGTGTTGGATTCGAGGGGATCGTTGGAGTCATTAATGAATGCGTAACACATTTGTTTCCAGCTGGTTAGAGGGATAATATCGAGGTTTGGCTCGGAAATCTGTTGTGGAATTAGTCAAAAAGGAAGTGGGTTCATGTATGGGTAATCTGAGGGATGGTTACGGTTTATCGCATGATTTATTTATCATTAGCAGTATATGAAAGTATTGGAATAAGACTTTAGCTAATACGAGGTTTTCTATCGGTATTTGGTTATTGTGGGCAACTGCCGTGAATAGAAGTTATCGTTTCGAGTGTTTGGATTATGTGGTATACCATATGATTTCACCTGAGGTTATAGGTATAAGTTATTACAGCTGGTTCGGGCTTATTCTGAGTATATATGTGAGGTTCTGATTTTGAGTATGACTTTAGAAAGTGCAAAGTGGTTCTACGATTTATGGTCTAGATGGACTTTGAAATTTCAATTGTGTTGTATTATCAGACCTATGTGAGATAGGGTGTCGTGGGATCACCCAGAGTATATGCTTGGTAAGGTCATTCAGCTATTGGTTGGCTTCTAGTACAACACTTAGTACGCTGGAGGACGAGCGTTTGTTTAAGTTGGGGAGGATGTGACGACCCGACCCGTCGTCTCATGTTTTATTGCTCAGTTTCCCCCCATTTTATGCTTCTTCATGTTTCGTTATCGGTATGTGGCGCGTTAGAGTTGATTTGGATTGGTCGTGATAAGAAATGAGACACTTAGTTTCTTTAAGGAAAGCTTAAGTTGGAAAAGTCAACCGAATATTGACTATTGAGTTAGAGGGATCGGATGTGATTTCTGGTGATTCAATTAGTTTCGGGGGATGATTTGTGACTTAGGAGCGTTGCCGGAGTGATTTTGGAGGTCTGGTGTAGAATTTGACTTGAATTAGCGAAGTTAGTATTTTGGCGGATTCTGGTTGATGGGTGAGATTTTTATCCTAGGGTCGGAATGGAATTCCGTGATTTGCTGTAGCTTCGTTGGTTGATTTTGGATATGTGTGCAAATTTTCAGGTCATTCGGACATTGTTTGGTCGGGTTTTTGATCGAAAGTGCATTTCGGAAGTTTTTGATGAACTTAAGCTTGAATCCGATGTAATTTGATGGTTTTAGTATTGCTATATGTGTTTTGATGATTGGAAAAAGTTTGAATGACGTTATGGGATATATTGGTGTTTTTGGCTGAGGTCCCTGGGGCCTCCGGGTGAATTCGAGTGGTTAAGTGAGAGATTTGAAGTGTGTTGCAGGTTCAGTTTTTCTGTCTTCTGGTATTTATGCTTCTGCGGAAATGGACCGTAGAAGCGGTTCAGCAGAAGCGGGTGGGGGATCGCAAAAGCGGTTCTTGGCCTGGTGGAGTGGTTCCGCAGAAGCAAAACATGGTTCGCAAAGGCGGGTCTGCAGGAGCGGACATTTTGTCGGAGAAGCGGCGTTGTCCACAGAAGCGGATGTGGAGCCGCAAAAGCGGAAGTTACATTTTAAATGAAAATCCGCATAAGCGGGAATTTGTCCGCAGAATCGGTCCCGCATAAGCGGAAGCGGGACCGCAGAAGCGAAAGTCGCTGTTGGCAGAAGGGTTTTACATTATATTTCATCCGCGAGGGTTATGTATTTTCCGACAATTTTTTAGCAAGCTTTGAGAGCTTTGAGGCGATTTCGAAGAGGGATTCAAGAAGGAATGATTAGAGGTAAGTTCCTTGGCTTAAATACACGAGATTATGATAGATTTAACATGGAAATTGGTTGAAATTCATTAAAAAGGGGTAAAGTTAGGGCTTGAGTTTTGGATATTTCAAATTGGGATTTGATAGGTCATTTGAGCTCGGATTTGGGAGTTCTTGGTATGTATGGAATCGTGGCAAGACGAGAAATCCGGTAATGAGAGTTCGGTAATTTCTCGAGATGCGGGATCGGGGCTCGCGTTTTGCTAGTTTCGAGATTTCTGCTATTTCTCGGTTGTTTTCGATTGGGTATTGTTCCCTTAGCATATTGTAATGTATTCGCTCTGATTTTGGTTAGATTCCACGCGCGTGGAGGTCGATTTGAGGGGCAAAGGCGTCGCGGGCTAGAGATTTCACCGGTTCGAGGTGAGTAATACTTGTAAATAGTATCCTGAGGATTTCAAACCCCGGACTTGCACATCATAGTGTTGTATTGAGGTGACTTGCACGCCGGATAGCGAGCATGGGGTAGAGCACCGTTGGGGATTATGACTTGGTCCTCTACGATTGATGAAATTACTACGTATTTGACTAAAACTACTTGTTATCATCATGATTTGGACTGATTGCCATGTTTTGGGCTTCGTGCCGATTATTTGAATCCTATGGGGGTTATTACCACTGCTTCCATGATACTTTGCATGTTAAATGAATTCAGTCCTGAGTTAAACATTGTTTTGAAATGTCCATGCATACTTATATGGTTTTAAAACTTAAACTACATTTTTTTGATGTTTGGAGCTGAAAACTATTACTTGACATCGCCCTAGTGGTTCACATGCATATTCTGGACTGAGGATGGATCGGGCTGCACGCCGCAGCGGTGTGATATTAATATTACTCTTGGGCTGTAGGAGCCCCTTCGGAGTGTGAACCCCCACAGTTAGTGCGGGTACCCAAACGGACCGGGCTGTGCGCCGCAGCAGTCATGTGCATTGCATTGCATTCATGCATTGGTTCCTGTTTGTACTACGTGTCATGACATTTAGCAATCTCATATCACTGGTATCCACACTACTTCTTGTACTGTCAACCATATACCCTGGTGTTATTTGTTGGTGGAGTGCTGTGCCCGAGGGGCTGACTTATGTGCTGACTTGCACTATCTAATAACACATTCATATGCTTGACTGTTGGAAAAGGATATTTTCAAAAGAGGTTTTTAACTGAACCAGATCTTTCTAAAGTATTTTCACGGTTTTACTGTTTTTCTCA
>MU750918.1:81541-94002 GCA_026770625.1 Nicotiana glauca | reverse complement strand
AGTTTAAGATCACGCACCGCAATTCCACCCCATATCGTCCTAAGGCGAATGGAGCAGTCGAGGCAGCTAATAAGAACATCAAGAAAATACTTCGGAAAATGGTGGAAGGATCCAGGCAATGGCATGAGAAATTACCTTTTGCTTCGTTAGGATATCGCACTACTGTTCGCACTTCGGTAGGGGCGACTCCATATTCATTGGTGTACGGTACGGAGGCAGTGATACCTACAGAAGTTGAAATACCCTTCCTTCGGATTATTGCGGAGGCAAAAATTAATGATGATGAGTGGGTCAAAGCCCGTTTAGAACAATTGAGCTTAATTGATGAAAAGAGATTGGTAGCAGTATGTCATGGATAGTTGTACCAACAGAGAATGGCAAGAGCTTATAACAAGAAAGTGCGTCCGCAAAAATTTGAAGTAGGGCAATTGGTATTAAGGTGTATTTTACCTCACTGGGTTGAAGCAAAAGGAAAGTTCGCCCCGAACTGGCAGGGGACGTTTGTTGTAACACGAGTGTTGTCCAATGGTGCATTGTATCTAAAAGATGTGGAAGGAAAATATGTAGAAATGGCTATCAATTCTGATGCAGTCAAGAGATATGATTTCTTTATCTTTATGTACCTGATTGTATTTGACATGTTTTGAGATTGAAATGATGAAGGCATTTTGTTCTGCTATCCAAACACTTTATCCTTTATTATCCCTTTGAGCCTTATTATTATATTTTCTTTCGTATCCCTCTTTCGGAATCAACAACAAAACTCGAGGATCGAACGGGGAAATCAAATGGAGAAACAAGAAAAGAAAAGAAGAAAAGAAAGAAAAGAAAAGAAAAGAGAAAAGAAAAGAAAAGAAAAAGAAAGAAAAGAAAAGAAAAGAAAAGAGAAAAAATAAAAGAAAGGAAAAGAAAAGAAAAGAAAGGAAAAAGAAATGAAAAAAGAAAAGAAAGAAGAATGGAGGGAAGGAAACATCGCAGCAATGAAGCGATTTTATGACTTGAACTACGTTTGACTTGATCCCGAAAGGGTACGTAGGTAGCCTCACTGAGGTTCAGTCACAACAAAATAAAAATCCAAGAATCCCTAAGAAGGAAACTGGGGCAGAAGTTGCAGTTGTTGCAAGAAATATGATTCCGAAAGTTGTAATTTTGAACCCACGTTGAAATATTTTGAGCCTTTATACCCTTCCTTCTAAAACCCATCCAAAAGCCAAATTACGGTCCAAAGAAAGACCTTTTGATCAATTTTAAGAAATGTCAATACAAGCAGGTAAGGTGATTTATGTTGTGGACAACACTCTGGTACCGGAAGAAAGGAAAATTGAAAATGAAAGAGTCTTATTGGTGAAAACCCTCACGGGCACCGTAAGGCGAAGTGAGCTTGAGAGATATAAAAATGAGAGAGTCTTATTGGTGAAAACCCTCATGGGCACTGTAAGGCGAAATGAGTTTGAGAGATATTAAAAATGAGAGGGTCTTATTGGTGAAAACCCTCACGGGCACCGTAAGGCGAAAGTGAGTTTTTCAGATGGGCAAATGAAGGAAGTATGTGGTTGAAAGGTGTTTGAAACATGGCAAAACAAGCAAGGTTTAGGTTTTGGAGAAAGTTGGATTGTGAAAGTACGGAATAACAAATGTGTCAATTGACAGTTGATTGTTTGGACAGACTAGGCTGGTTAATCCAAAATGCATGGCCCGATCAATGGAATCAGCCATTTCCACTCAGATAAGTCCTATCCTCTTTCTCTTTATTACAACTCATTCGTTTTCAGAGTCTTTCTATCCTCAAAACCTTCGAGGTCATTGCATTTCATTCTTTTGAAGTCTATCTATAAGACATTTCAGTGTCAGTTCAATTCAGAAACAAAAGAAGGATGTCAAGGCTAACTACCAGTTTCCCAGTTGTATGGCACAACGAGATCGGTACATATCAAAAGAAAGTAAAACATGAAGGACCAATGCAAATCCCATCGGTAGGGTAATCGGATAATTGGAGGGAGAAGCAAAGTTTCACAAGAAGGGCACAAAAACACAAAACAGTAACATTGGATCGTCAAGATCAGAGGGTTGAAAGTCAACCGGGAAGTCATGGCAAGTCAGAGCAAGTCCAAAGAATCAAGTCAGATCAAAGTTGGAAGCGGGAGCATGGCCAACAAAGAATGCCAACAGCTAACCACCATTTTTATATTAACAAATCTTTCTTTGATTAAAACAGGGGCAGAAAGAATTTGTTTTTGTAAGTAGGAGCCCACCTGGATAACAAGGGAATAATTTTCGAAAGTCAAAAGCAGGCGCCCACCTGGAGAACAAGGGAATACATTTCAAAGCACATCAGTCAGGCACCCACCTGGAGAACAAGGGAAGTATAATGCAAGTCTTATCTTTCAAGTTAATATTCAGTAATACAACGCGCCCAGTTATCAAACTAGGGCAGAAAATTTTCCTCGTTTTGTATGGTTGTTGCAAGCAGGAACCCACCTGAAGAATAAGGGAATATCTTTCAAAGTTCAGCAAGCAGGAGCCCACCTGAAGAACAAGGGAATATTTTTCAAAATTAGCAAGCAGGAGCCCACCTAAAGAACAACGGAATATCTTTTTGAATCAGCAAGCAGGCACCCACCCGAAGAACAAGGGAATATCTTTTCAAATACAGCAAGCAGGCACCCACCTGGAAAACAAGGAAAGTATAATCCAAATTTTAGTCTTTAATATATGATAACATGATGTGCCCAGTCAACAGACTGGGGCAGAAAATTTTCTTTTGCTTTGTCTATTTTGGCATAATCAGGAGCCTCACCTAGAGAACAAGGGAATACTTTTCAAGCATCGCAAGCAGGAGCCCACCTGGAGAACAAGGGAATACTTTTCAAGCATCGCAAGCAGGAGCCCACCTGGAGAACAAGGGAATACCTTTTCAAGCAATCGCAAGCAGGAGTCTACCTGAAGAATGGACACATATTTCAGATTATAGTAGTCAAGAAACATCAAAAGGAATGGCAAAACATCGCCAAGGCAACAACAAGAATTCCATTGGAAGAGCACAAGATACAAGTTCAAGGCAACACAAGAGCAAGTTTGAAGGCATATATAGGATTTCTTGTAATATCAACAACGTACATATCCCGGCAAGGGAGATAATCACATCTCTTTCCAATTCTTTCATTTCTTACTAGATAGTATTTTATTATTTGAGCCAACACTCCAAAGAATTCACAATTCATAAATAATGCTCAAACCTCTCACATTATGTAGAAAATCATTAATTAGCTTGGAAGAGTCCCAAAGTATACCAAAACAAGTACCAACAAAGACCCACAGTCATACTAGACACTGGTGTATAGATACTCGTCACCATGCCTATACATCGCACTCGATCAATTAGCAATTAACAATAAATAATACTCTAATCATATTCCCTCAAGCCAAAGTTAGATCAAACACTTACCTCAATTGCTCCAAAAATACACTCAATCCTCTAGTATAGCTTTATCCCTCGAATTCACCACAAAACCGCTCGAATCTAATCACAAATTACTTGAATGTATGTACAAATACTAATTGAATCAACTTGAATGCATAAAAATGAATTTCCCAAAGTTTTACTCAAAAATTCCGAAAAATGCCCCCGGGCCCACATGGTCAAAATCCGAGGTTCAAACCAAAACCCGGTTACTCTTTCCCCCACGAGTTCATATCTATGATTTATTTTAAAATCGGACCTCAAATTGAGGTCTAAATCCCCAATTTTAAGAAAATCTAGGTTCTACCCAAAATCCCCATTTTCACCCATGAAAAACCTTGATTTTAAGATGAAAACATGATAAATGATGTTAAAGATTGAAGAAATTAAGTGAAAATCAACTTACAAATGGATTGGAGGAGGAAGGGTTCTTGAAAAATCGCCAATGGATGTTTGGGTTTGAGGGATATGAAAAATGAGGGTTAAAAATCGTATAAGTATGAAAATTGCAGGGCTCAAAATGTGGGAATTGCGAACCCTGGGTTCACAATTGCAAACCCATTAAAATTGGGAAATGCGAGAAAATAGTTCGCATTTGCGAACCCTGCCCAGATCCCAGTCTTCGCATTTACGGAGTTTTGTTCGCATTTGCGAGGACCGCATTTGCGAAAAACTCTTCACTTTTACGATCCCAGGCGGACCTGGCTAGCTTCGCATTTGCGAGCCAGGCTTCACAAATGCGAAGCCTGCAGGTCTGAAGCACCTGTTGGTAAAAAAATCAGCAGCCCAAAGTTTAAGAGAAACAACTCGCACCTATCCAAAACTTGTGAGCACGTGATTTTTGCCCTAAGCAAATTATTCCCAAAAATTCATACAAAATGATTTTTCTTTATTTTTATAATTTGTGTATTTTGGTGCATGATAATTCATATTAAAAATACAAAAATATGCATTTGCATTAGGGGATTTAATTTCACATTTTAGTATCAAGTAGGTATTAATTTATTTTAGAACAATTTAAAGAAAATCACCAAAAATAGTTCACCTTAGCATTTTATTATTTTAATTGGAAATTGCTACAAAATAGTTTTAAAAAAGTAATTTTAGGGTATTAATTAGTTTAGTTTAAATTTTATTTCTATTTTTTACATCTCTATAAAATTCAGAAAAATACAATACAAATGATAACATGGAAACATAAAAAAAAAAAAAAAAAAGAATTAAAAGAAAACAAAGAGGCAAATAAAGAAAAATGGATTGCTTAGATTTTGGGCCAAAATAAGCCAAAACACCCCCAAGCCCAAGTTAATTCCACCCGCCCAGGCCCACACATTTCCCACCCGGCATGTTCATTTAATAAGACAAACGACACCGTTTTGATGCTCTGTGAATCTGAGCCGTTCGTTTTGTTGCATCCAACGGCCATGGACTAATACATAAGATTAAATAAAATAACCCCAGAATTCATTAACCCTAACATCATTTGTATCATATCATCATCGTCTACCCCTCTTCCTCTATCGCCGACCTCGCCGGAACTCTCACCGGCGGAAAACGCCATTAATGCCAAACCCTACCAATTTAACACCACAGAATCCCCTCTCCATCCTCTCCTCACCTCTCTACTCAGTTTCCTTCGAATCTTAACCATTCTACTCAAATATCAGCATTTGTCTCGCCGGAACCCTATCGCCGGCGAACGTCACTTACCCCAAATAGCCCCAAAATAACGCCACAGAACCGTCTAAGCTTCTTCTACCCGACCCCATACCCATTTGTTTTGAAACTGCCCAGAACTCCTCGAATTTCTCTTTTCAAAAAATCTGGTCAAGAACCCCTAGCTAATTCTTAGGGATTCCTGATCGTAACACCCCTAATAATGTGTTTTCTTTTGGAAAACACACCATTAGGGATGTTACGGATCATGAATCCTAAAGGATTCAAACAATCGTGACTCAAGCGTGACTGGAGCAAGCCAATTAGAAGTTTTCTGAGAACCCTAGATAAGTTTCCCTAATCTTTTTCTCTTATTTTTGTTTAATCTTCATATGTTTCTGCATGTGTTTGTTTTGACCATCTTCTTGTGTTTTTCTTGTGTTTTAATTGAATTCTGTTGATATTTTGTTATTAGTTTAATTAGGGTTTTGCTTAAATGTCTGTTAATAGTTTTAAAGTAATACTGTTAGGTTTAAATTTCTTAGTAATAATTAGGATAATGATGCTTTTCTTCTATTTTTGTTGTGTGATTAAATTGTTCATCTCTGTTAATTTCTGATATTAGTACTGATTCTGAATTAGGAGTATAAATTGATATAGCTGATTATATTAGTAATTGATTAATCCGACAGCTATAACCAGGGGGCTGGTTATAGCTGTTGAAGGGGCTAGGGTAGGGCAGTAATTATAAAAGTAAAGTGGGGGCATTTTGGGTATTTAAAATGGGTTAACAGTAGTTATAACACAATTTCAGGGGTAATATGGGCACAAAAAAGGGTAGTTTAGTAAATTTTGAAATCAAGTAGGGGTAATTCAGGAATTGTAAAGGGTATAGAATATTCTAGAATAGACTATAGTGTAAGTTTTGGTTAAATAAGTATAGTTACTTGTAGTACAAGCTAAAAAATAAGGGGTCAAAAGAGAATAAAATAGGGACTGATTTGTAAAAATTAAAAGTTGCATTTCCCTCCAAATTATATCTATAAATCGGCACTATGTGCCTTGTTTTACAAGTTTAGAAGTTCCAAATAATTCCCCCAAAAGTTCCTCTTCCAATTTCAGACTTCAATTTGAATTTTAAAACCTTTTAAAATCCAAAAACATTAGAAAATCAACAACAAAAACCAAAATAGTACTGTTACATTGGAGGATTCAAGTTAAAATTCGATTTCTAGCTGTTAAAATTCATTCTTATAATCCCTGAAATTTCAGAAGTTATTGGTTGTTATTTTTCGAGTGAATTTGGCTCATTTCAAGTTGATTGCTGGTTGTTTGCTAACTGTGATGGTGTAGTGTACTCATTTTGTCTATTAGACACTGCTGAGGGTTGATCTACTAAGTTAGTTTGGTTTTTAAAAGTATCTCTGAGTTTTTTTGAACTCTTTTAAATCCTGCTGTGATCTGCTATCATCTGCTGTCGATACTCTGCTGATTTGCTCTTCTCCTTCATCAAATTTTATTGCCAGGTACACTGCTGTAAATCTCAGAGTTTGGATTGAAATAGAACACTGTTCATCTGCTTCTCTACATTCTCAATTGATGCATAGTTCCAGTGCATTTTTCATTTAATGGCTAATTGTATATTGATATTAGTTTGTGTCTGATTAGGGAGTAGAAATGATCATAAAGTCATGACTGTATGGAATTGTAATTAAGGACCAATGGACTGTGAACTATTAAACAATGTGATTACTTCTTTGATTATATGAATGAGTAGTGTTAGTTTGAATTAGCTTGAATCTCTGAGTTGAAACTGTTAAATACAAGTTCAGAATCAGTTTTTTTTTTTTAAAGTAAAAGTTTTGGTTTAAAAATCAGAAATTAGTTATGAATTCACCTTAAAAGTAGAGCTGATTGATCACAATTGTCAATTGAAGCTGTGATGCATTATTTTTCTTAAAATAAATTTTTGTTAATTAGCAGATGAGATAGCTTAATTAATGTGAATCATTTTAGTTATTTTCAAGTTAAATATCCAAGTTCAGCATTTTAAATAAGTTTCATGTGCGATTTGCTTAATAGATGAAGTTTTAGAATGTTTACATCAATGCTTATATGCACATTTCTTTTATTAATCAAACGCAGTAATTGTGCTTTGTTTCAAAGAGTCAGTCCATAGCAGTCATTGTTGTAGGGTCAAAAACGTATATGTTAAATATAAAAAAAATTGCTTCAGTTAATTAGTGTAGAATGTAAATCATTACGGGTAATTGTTAATCAACTTTGTGTTCCCGTTGAGTACATGTTTGCCATTGCAATTTGGATTGTGAGGATATTATTGGGCTCCATTTCATTTGAAGCCCGTTTTGCATCTTTGTGATGCATCCAGGGTTGGGTTGTACCCAATCAATAGTCATACTCTTATGTATTAATGATGGGATCAGACGCTTGGCCCAAAGTTTGGCTATATTTGAGTATAGTTGAGATTTCTAATTATTTACCTGGGCCAAGCTTAAGGCCCCAAAAGTAATGTCGAAGCTGGAATAAGAATTAAAAATCCACATATAATAATATATATATTTTTAAAAATAAATAAGTAAGAATATTGAAAATTAATCCATAAATATGAAATTGGGTCTTGAGTTAGGTAGCGGATTCAAGCTAAAAAGTTTTATCCTTTTGTTTGAATTCGGACTTAAATTCGAGATTTGAATTTATATTCATGGATTGATTAACCTTAGAGACAAAAATAAAAATTTAGCTACTTTAGTTTGGCATTTAATAATAAAATGAGACGAGCTTCGCCAAATCAAATACATAGTTGCGGGTCCCTCATTAATTACTTAACTCGAAAAATACTTAGCATTCTGGGCAGGCCGTTTAGTGAATTTCACGGCCTTCCCAAAAGATAACCACACGTTAGTCGCTTTAGGCGCGATTTTTAATAATCTTACCTTCCTAATACGGGTGTGCATTTCATGCGACCCAAATCCAAATCCGAAAACATTGAATAGGAATGTGTCGAGGATCCGGGTGCATTTCATGTGACGTGATCCGAAAATACATTCTTAAACAACGTTCACTTTCTTAAAATAAAAATAACCAAAGCAGTAATTAATTGTCAAAATTGCACAAATAGGATAACATGTATAAAATCAAAATTTAGCCAAATATAGCAGTTGAGCGACCGTGCTAGAACCACGGAACTCGGGAACGCCTAACACCTTCACCCGGGTTAACAGAATTCCTTACCCGGATTTCTGGTTCGCGACTGTTAAACAGAGTCAAACCCTTCCTCGATTCGAGATTCAAACCGGTGACTTGGGACACCATAAATCTCCCAAGTGGCGACTCTAAATCTTAAATAAAAACGAATCCCATTTTGATTGTCCTTTAAGTGGAAAAACTCCTTTTTATTATACCCTTCACGGGGTGTAGTAATGCAGAAAGCGGAAAAAAGGAGGTGTGACAAACTCATCCGAGCCCTCGGGGCTCCAAACCAAACATGTACACAACCTCAAAAACATCCTACGAACTTACTCGTGCGATCAAATCGCCAAAATAACATCGTATACATAGAATCAAGCCTCAAAACACATGATTTTCTTCTAAGTTTCATAAACTTTCAAATTTCGAACTTATAGTCCGAAACAAGTCAAACGACGTCTGATTTCGTCTAAACTTCACAGAAAGCGCTTAAACAATATATAAGACTTGTACTGGGCGTTTGAACTAAAATACGAGCCCGATACTATAGTCTTTTAATCAATTTTCATTTCCATTTTCCTTAACAATTTCAGAAAAATAATTTAACAGAAAAATTATTTTACTTGGGTTCTAGACCTCGGATTTTGGCTCCGGGCACATGCCCGAGTCCCATATTTTTCTACGGACCTTCCGGGACCGTCAAATCACGGGCCCGGGTCCGTTTACCAAAAATATTAACCGTAGTCAACTTTAATTATATTAATATCAAAATTCTTCAAATTTTTCACAGATTTCATATATTTCAACATAAAAGCTTTTCGGCTAAGCGCTCAGGCTATGCACGCAAATCGAGGAAACTATAAATTAGGTTTTAAAGGTCTCGAAAGCACGGAATAAGGGAGAAATCTAGTGATGACCCTTTGGGGTCGTCACATTTTTATACTATAATTTGACAGAGTATGAGTTTAATTTATACACATACCAGACACTCGTCATGTAACGACCCAACTGGTCGTTTTGCATTTTTGAACCCCGTTCCCTTAGATAATACTCTTCGCACTTGCTTTAGTTGATTTATGACTTGCGGGGATGGGTGGTGCGGAAGTTAGAAGAGTCTTGAGCAAGAATAAGTCTAGTTGCTTCTTTAAGTTTCTTTAAAAAGGCCAAGTTTGACTTCGGTCAATATTTTGGGAAAACGGGTCCAGAATCTTGATTTGGCAATTTTTGAGGGTCCGTGGGAAAATATGGGACCTGGGCGTATGCCCAGAATCGAATTCTGAGGTCTCGAACCCGAGTAATGAATTTTTATGTAAAATTGTTAAGTTTATGTTTCAAAGATTCTAATAAATTAAGAAATCATTGTTTTCATAGGTATCGGGTTCGGATTTCGATTCTGAAACTTGGTACAAGTTCGAAATATCAGTTAAGACCTACCCGTAAAATTTGCTGTCAATACAAGTAGTTTAAGGGCGTTTTGACCCGTTGTAGGAGAATTAAGAACTTGAGGTTCAATGAATTGATTCATTTGGTTTTGGGGGTGATTCCTCGATTTAATGTTGTTTTGAGTATTTCGAGGGTTCGAGTAGGTACGTCTCGTGATTTCAGACTTGTCGGTATGTTTGGACGGGGCTCGGGAGCCCCGAGCGTCAAATGGTCGACGTTCAAGCGAAGTGGAAACTTAGAAAATGGACTGAGATTTTGTTGCTTCTGTCAAAACCGCATCTGCGGTTCTTGGACCGCAGATGTGGTCATAAAGTCGCAGAAGCGAAAAGGGGTCCAGGCGAGGTGAACTACAGAAGCGGTCATTTAACCGCAGAAGCGGTTCCGCTTAAGCGGATGTCAGACCGCAGAAGCGGTCGAGCCCAACTGGCCCAGGACCGCAGAAGCGGCCCAGTAACCGCATAAGCGGTCCAGTCCTTTATCGCCATAAGCCACAAAAGCGGCCCAGAAACCACATAAGCGGTCTTTATGCGGCCCCAGACCGCAGAAGCGGAAATCGCTGGGGGTAGTAGCTCATTTAATACGAACTCAACCCATTCTTTAACACATTTCTCTCAACACTTGGGTGACTTTGGGGGTTTCAAAGATGGAGTTTCCACACATCATTTCAAGGTAAGTAATCCCCACTCATTTTTAGTTCAAATACATAAACATTAGGTAGAATTAACACTAAAATTAGGTAAAATTCAAGAGATTAGAGTTAGAGCTAGGGTTTAACCAAAACTAAGATTTAATCCTATAATTTGCTATGAAATGAACTAGAAATCATATAATTGTGATCCTTAGGTGATAGAGAACAACTTTCTTTGAAAGATATTGGAATCCAGTCGTGTGGGCCCGGGGTCGAAATTTAGGAAAATCGTGTTTATGGTTAGGAAATTGTTTAAATAATTAGAATTCAACCTCGTAAGCTCTTATTGACTAGTTCTTACTTATTTTAATTAGTTGGTACTCGTTGGATACGAATTGAGGGTTAGGCTTATTCTTGATATCAGAAGTGCGCTTCGGAGCGAGGTGAGTCTCCTTTCTAACCTCGTAAGAGGGAATTGTCCCCTTAGGATTTATGTTGATTATTTGTTACTAAATGCGGGGGACTACGCACGCGTCAATGACGAGAGCCCGTGCGTAGATACTACTATGTTAAATGTCCGGGTAGCTTAGGACCCACCACATGCCTATTAAATATATCCCCTTATGTGAAATTGTTGTCATGAACACCTAGTATGCACTAGAGACTTAAAAAGGAGGATATGAACATATTTCTATAGTTAATTGAGTTTGATTTGGTATTTTCGACCATTTATGTGTCATATTTGTGAGCTTGATATTTCATTCTTATTTGTGGATCGGGCCGATCGCCTCGGTACGAATAGATGCATCTAAAGGCGCGTCGTCGGCCCTCGGCAAGTGCACAATTTATTTTTGTTGGTTCGGGCCGTCGCCTCGGTATTTGTGCGCATGTTAATTGTGGAAAAGCTTATATATGCTTTGTTTTGCCACCATCTCATATGATAAATTATAAACTTGATGTTGTATAATTCTGGACTTATACCACTTGCTATAGTTTGTCGTTACTTGCAAATTCCATGTTTTGAACATATCATATTTACATATATATTTTAATTGAACTTAGTAAGTATCGAGTCGACCTCTTGTCTCTACTTCTTCGAGATTAGACGGGATACTTACTGAGTACACGTTGTTTATGTACTCATACTACACTTCCGTACTTAAATGCACAGGGTTTGAAGCAGGTGGATCCGGACATCACTCTGGTACATATCAGTGTGACGACCCAAAAGGTCATCACCTATTTTTATCATATGTTCCGTGCTTCTGAGGCCTTGAAAACCTCATTTTCTATTGCCTCGATTTGCATGCACAGTCCGGGCGCATAGCCGAAAAATTTCTGTGTTGGAATATGTGAATTCTGTGAAAAATTAGAANGTAGAACGAATTGTGAAAGTACAAGTGATAATTGAACCTCTAAAGCAATTATTTGAAAAGAATTGTGAAGTAAAAGTGAGAAAGAGGAGAGATCATTATGTTACCCTCTTGGCGGGCTGTGGTTAAGTTTTGATTCCCTGGTGTTGTGTTCTTAATTGATATTATGAATTCTTAGGGTGATGTTTCCTTGCGTTAGGTAAAGCTTAGGGTTATTAAGGAAAATAAAAATGAACATTTATTAAAAAACTATGATATCGGGCTCGTATTTTGGTTCCGACGCCCGGTACAAGTCTTATATATCGTTTAGGCACTTTCTGTAAAGTTTGGTTGAAAACGGACGTCGTTTGACGTGTTTCGGGCCTAAATAGCTAAAGTTGGAAGTTATGAACTTTGAAATGAAATTTATGAGTTTTGAGGCTTGATTCTATGTAAATGATGTTATTTTGGAGATTTGATCGCGCGAGCAAGTTCGTATGATGTTTTTGAGCCAGTGTGCATATTTGGTTTGGAGCCCCGAGGGCTTGGGTGAGTTTTGAGTAGGTCCTGGGAGGCCTTAGGCTTAAAATATAAGATGTGGTAGAGTAGCAGGTCCCACGCGGCCGCGGTGCTTTTCTGCGCGGTCCGCGTGGACTGGTTCAGAGAGTCATTGGGTTAAGTCAACCAGCGCGGCCGCGCACCAAATCAGTGCGGT
>MU750918.1:53625-77445 GCA_026770625.1 Nicotiana glauca | reverse complement strand
CATTTGTGTGTCCTGAGAGACACGGTGCAGCGGGGAGGTGCCACAAAGGTAACCTTAGGTGATAACGGGATGTTGAGATTGCATGGGCGAGTTTGTGTGCCCAATGTTGATGGGATTCGAGAGTTGATCTTAGCGGAGTCCATAGTTCTCGATATTCTATTCACCCGGGCACCGCGAAGATGTATCAGGACTTGCGGCAGCATTATTGGTGGCGTATGATGAAAAAGGACATTGTTACTTATGTCGCTCGATGTTTAACTTGTCAGCAGGTCAAATATGAGCATCAGAGCCCTGGTGGTGTGTTTCAGAGAATTGAGATTCCCGAGTGGAAGTGGGAGCGGATTACAATGGATTTCATTACTGGACTTCCATTGACTCGGAAGAAGTTGATGCAATTTAGGTCATTGTTGATAGGCTGACCAAGTCAGCACATTTCATTCTAGTAGTAGTCTCTTATTCATCCGAGAGGTTAGCAGAGATTTATATTCGGGAGATTGTTCGCCTTCATGGGGTGCCGGTATCTATTATCTCAGATAGGGTTATGCAGTTTACCTCGCGCTTCTGGAGAGCGGTTCAGTAAGAGTTAGGCACCCAGGTTCAGTTGAGCACAGCATTCCATCCTCAGACGGACGGTCAGTCCGAGCGGATTATTCAAATTTTGGAGGATATGCTCCGAGCTTGCGTCATTGATTTAGGAGGCTCTTGGGACCAGTTTCTACCGTTAGCAGAGTTCGCCTACAAAAACAGCTACCAATCCAGCATTCAGATGGCTCCTTATAAGGCATTGTATGGTAGGCAATGTCGGTCCCCAGTCGGATGGTTTGAGCCGGGAGAGGCTCGGTTGTTGGGTACTGACTTAGTTCAGGAGGCCTTAGATAAGGTCAAGACTATTCAGGAGAGACTTCGTTCGGCTCAGTCGCGGCAAAAGAGTTATGCGGATCGCAAGGTTCGAGATGTGGATTTCATGGTTGGAGAACGAGTGTTGCTCCGTGTATCGCCTATGAAGGGCGTGATGAGATTTGGGAAGAAGGGCAAGCTTAGCCCTAGGTATATTGGCCCATTTGAGATTCTTGATCGAGTGAGAGAGGTGGCTTATAGAATTGCATTGCCACCTAGCTTATCAGCCATGCATCCAGTTTTCCATGTATCTATGCTTCGGAGGTATCACGGCGACCCTACGCATGTGTTAGATTTTAGTACTGTCCAGTTGGACAAGGATTTATCTTACGAGGAGGAGCCGGTAGCTATTCTAGACCGGCAGGTTTGACAGTTGAGGTCGAAGAGCTTTCCTTCAGTGCGTGTTCAGTGGAGAGGTCAGCCTCCTGAGGCATCGACCTAGGAGCCCGAGTCTGATATGCGGAGCCGTTACCCACATTTGTTCCCCGACTCAGGTACTTCTTTCTCTTGTCCGTTCGAGGACGAACGGTTGTTTTAGAGGTGGAGGATGTGACGACCCAAAGGGTCATCACCTGTTTTCATCATCTGTTTCGTGCTTCCGAGGCCTTGAAAACCTCATTTTCTATTGCCTCGATTTGCGTGCGTAGTCCGGGCGCGTAGCCGAAAAATTTCTATGTTGGAATATGTGAATTCTGTAAAAAATTTGAAGAATTTTGATATTAATACGATTATAGTTGACTTTGGTCAACATTTTTGGTAAACGGACCCGGACCCGAGATTGGATAGTCCCGGAAGGTCCGTAGCAAAATATGGGACTCGGGCATGTGCCCGGAGTCGAAATCCGAGGTCTAGAACCCGAGTAAAAGAATTTTTCTGTTAAATTATTTTTCTGAAATTATTAAGGAAAATGAAAATGAAAATTTATTAAAAACTATGGTATCGGCCTCGTATTTTGGTTCCGACGCTCGGTACAAGTCTTATATATTGTTTAAGCGCTTCCTGTAAAGTTTGGTTGAAAACGGACGTCGTTTGACGTGTTTTGGGCCTAAATAGCTAAAGTTGGAAGTTATGAACTTTGAAATGAAATTTATGAGTTTTGAGGCTTGATTCTATGTAAATGATGTTATTTTGGCGATTCGATCGCGCGAGCAAGTTCGTATGATATTTTTGAGCCAGTGTGCATAATTATTTCAGATTTATAAAATTAGACTTCCGCAGCTATTGTTAGTATTATTTTATGCTATTAAATTGAAAACAGAATGGTTTTACTTATGGACACGGTAAGTAAGTTGGCTTGCCTAGCTACCACGAGTAGGCGCCATCACGATCCCGATGGTGGGAAATCCGGGTCGTGACAATCAGTGAGCGCTTCTGGGACTTCTACGGTGAGCTACACTCCCCTCTTGTCGATCCGCAGCCAAAGAAGTCTTCCTTGTATTTTTGTTATTTCTGTCTATCCTGATTCAGATAGTAGGATAGGGTATTATTCATGTCATGTATATTCTACTAGTTGCCCGTAGCTTGTGACACCAGGTTCTGGCACACACACAGTAGTATATGATATTTTTGGGTTGTATGACTGTCTTTACATCTTATCGATATTTACTGTTTATTTCTTTAATTGGAAAAAGGATTTTTATTATAATGACTTGGGTAAAAAGGGGGAAAATGAGAATTTAATTATTCTTCCGCATAGGCTGGCCTGACAAACGGCGTCGGGCACCATCATGACTTATTTTGAAAAATGGATCGTGACACGTCACCCTTCTTAAATTTTGACCTTATATTTGTCCAAATATGCCACATACAAGAGTAGAGTGGTATGCCCGGATAGACAATTGATGTTGCCTTCAATATACTCTCATTCCTATCTGAAACAACACACATTGAAGGTCTTTCACCATATGCCTGCTTGAATTGCTCGAAGAACCACTTTTAAGATGCGTCGTTTTCAGAATCAACCACAGCATGTGCCAAGGGCAATATTGTACCTACATTATTAATTCATAAAATATTAATTGGCAGCTTTGAAAATGTATATAAAAATATGAATACATAACAACTACAATATATCTTCATAATATAGACAATTTATCTACATTTCATGTAATAGCTACAAAATAAATACAAAATAACTATAATGTATCTACATTTTATAGACTGCCTACAAAATAACTACAAAATTTTTACACTTTTTACCTGTTGCATCCATGATGCTTGTTGTCAGCATAATCCCCCTATATGCTGACTTTAAGAATGTCCCATCAACCACTACTACTGTCCTACAATGTTGCCAACCACTTATTGATGTACAAAGAGCAACAAATGCGTATAAGAATCATTCATCTGCCATCTTCTTCAATTTAACAACCGAACCAGAATTAGTCTCCTCAAGAATATAAAAATATTTGGGTAATTTGCTGTAGGAGTTAGCCGGATTCCCTCTAAAAAACTGTAAAGCCTTTTCCTTTGCTCTCCATGTTTGCATGTAGCTTAGGTTCACTCCATGTTCGGATAACATGTCAGTTTGTATGTCCTTTAATGTGTAAACAGTCTTAGGATCACAATACTTTGGAATGACCATGCTACCAACTACAGCTCCAGTACGTTTGTGTTGTTTGAATGTTTCGTCCGTTAAGGAGTATGTGTGTTGTCGGTTGAAACTCCTTATGTTGAACATTGCGAAATCATTAATTGACGTTGTCTTGAAGTACCATTTACAGTTTTCACCAACGCATAAAGCCAGTAGCTACAAAAAAATAAAATATTTAATACAGATTACAAATATCCCCATACCTTCTATGACTAGATCTTTTAACTCTGAACTGGAACTTGTACATCACAGAAAAGTGCTTCATTGCAGCAACTACAGTTTGCTTGTCCTGATACACTTGTCCTTCTTCAATAGCAGTTTGCGTAAATTCTATTTATTTCACTTTGATATTCCTCTATAGCTGGAGAGGATAGAATATCAAGTAACTTTAGGGATCCAGACGAACCTGCATCAAAATAAAGATAAACATTGTCATTATAATTTTGTAGAATCTTTGTATATAATTTGTAGATATAGTGAAAATTTTGTAGTCATCCATTTTAGGATGTCAGACATTGTAGTTAATGTCACGACCCAAATTTCAAACTCGGTCGTGATGGCGCCACTCATGAAGACAAGGCCAGCCAACTAACCCAAATCGTCTCTTTAACAATTATTAGACATAAATGAATAGATAAATACAGCTCAACAACAATAATAACCAATATTTACAACCCAACACAACCCGATCGGGGTGTGTCACACCTCCTTTTTCACTACAATCGGAATGAGATTTATTATTAAGATTTCAGAGTCGCCACTTGGGATATTAATGGTGTCCCAAGTCACTGGTTGAATCCCGAACCGAGGAAATTATGACTCTGTTAACAGTCCGCGAACAAGAAATACGATTAAGGAATTCTGTTAACCCGGGAGAAGGTGTTAGGCATTACCGGATTCCGTGGTTCTAGCACGGTCGCTCAACTGTTGTATTTAATTTTATCTGATTTCAAAACATGTTCTAACCTATGTGCCTTTTATTAGTAAACCACTTTTATTATTTTTCTTATTTTTAATAAGAATTGCAACGTCGTGAAAATGTGTCTCGAACCACATCGCACCAGTGCACCCGTGGTTTTTGACACATTTTTGACTTCGTTGAGATTTAGATTTGGGTCACATAAATGTGCACCCGTATTTAGGAAGGTAATATTATTAAAATACGCGCCTAAAGCAACTACGCGTTTATTATTTTTGGGGAAGACCGTAAAATTCGCTAAGCGGTCCTCTCGAGTTTCTAAGTATTTTAATAAAAATTTAAGAGGGCCCCGCAATTTATGCATTTATATTTGGCGGGGCTCGCCTCATTTATTTTAAAAGGCCAACCTAAAGCAAATACGATTTCTATTTAATTGCCTCTAAAATAAAAGAAAGGCCTTAGTTACTTTGTTACTGGGCTAATGCAACCCTGGCAATAATTCTGCACCAAGGTCCAACCATTGGGCTTCGAGATGCGCCCAATAAAGGGAAATTACACTCAGATTTACACCAACAAAATGGCCAGTCACGAGCTTTGGCCCATGCCCAATCAAGAAGGGAATCAAAGACCGGACCTGGACTTGCATCAGGCGAGCAGAAGCTCAAACCGTTGGAAACAGGCCGTTGAGCCTTGCACCGAGCAAAATCTTAAACCAATTAAAATGAGAATATGCTAAATTTGCTTCAAATACATTCAATAGCTTGTAATAAGGAAAAGCACTACTCAAATTAACAAAACATCAATTGTTTTAATCCTAATCTCATGCTTAGATTTTCTTACCTAATTATTTATTGATGAGTTCCTGGATATTATTAAGGCTGAAAAACAAGCTGGAATATAGATTGAAGTTAGTACAATAGTCATGAATTGTAAGTCTCAAATGAATAAGCTAAGCAACATTGACCATGTGATTTTATACAAACTGTATACAAACAGGCTAGCGGCCTGAATTCAAAGCAATCCATTGATTTTGGAATGATTCGAACAAGTGCTCAAATTGTCGTGATTTCAGAATTGAACTACATTAACTATTATTGAGAAAATGCTCTTGTGTCTGGACTTATCCTGAACAGGTCTCCTGTACTGATTTTCAATTATCATGAAGATCCAACTATACAACATTAGGACTACTAATTTAGAAAGAATGAAATCAGATCCATAGTATAATAGTCCAGTACAGTCCCAAATAAATCAAACAGTCCAAGTCCATGATTGTTCAAAATAGTCTTATTTTAATTACAATGAACAACCAATCCATATAAAACTATATAAAACATACAGGATTATTAAAACAACAGGACTACAGCAGAAATTTGGCTTCAATTTCATTTCATGTTTTCTACAGGAGATGATACATCAGAACAGGCTCAAAACGTGTACCTGAGATTGGAAATTAAGATGAATAAGAGATCAGCAACAAAGATAATAGACAGCAGTTCAGATTTATAGCAATTAGACTAATTCAATCTCAAAACCACAGAAAATCCAGGAAAATGACTTTCAGAGTTTCAAAACCAGCAACATAATCGATAAACTTGACTGGACTTCGAAAATAGACTTGAACTTAATCCAATAACCCTTCAGAAACTTCAGCTACTGAATATTGAGCTAGAAAGCAAATTAACCTCTGAAGCTTGAAATTAACCTAAGAAAATTTGAACAAAATAGTATTTTTTGGATTTTTTTTAAATTTCTATTGTTTTTGGTTTTTTGAATTTATGAATTTCTGTTTCAGATCTGGAAAACTAAGAGAATACTTTTTGAGGGAACTTTTTAGGCTCCAAAATCTTCTTCCTTAAAGCACTATTCATTACCTTTTATAGGCAAAATGAGGGCAGCCTTCAGATTTTATGTTTACCCTTTAGTCCCTATTTTTTTTACTTATTCAATCCCTTATTTTCTGACTTGCGACCCAAGTCACACCTCTATTTTAATTGAAATATGCCTTAACACCTACACCTAGAAGCCTCTAGGAACTTCTAGCTAGATTCCGTACCCCAAATTACCCCAATTGCTCTTAATTTCAATTCCATATTACAGTTATAACCAAATCCTATTTTAATACTGCCTAATTATTATGAAATAGGATTAAACAATCAGAACTAAGTAAAAACACCAAATTAACAAGTAAGTGAACAGAACATTTAAGGTACATAGAATTATTATCAAATGGGCTTTCTAACTATAGTAATCTAATCACTAATGAAACCATAAAACAGTAACGATTAAACTGAAATAACATCTAAACTACTTAGGCATCAGTTAATCGAACTAAGAGGAACGACTGGCTTAAAGCTTAAAATCAGGCATTGAAATAGGAACAAACAAAAGCACAAAAGAGAATGAGGAAGAAAAGATTCACTAACCAATTTGGAATAAAAAATCGACTGACTTCAGCCAAAGTTCGAGGGACATAATGTTGAATTCGTTATGAGGGCGGAGAAAGGACCATGCAATGCTAATTCGAGGAATTTTGAGCATTTAGGGTTTTTGCCGGAAAGCCTTCAAATCCAAATTCGAGTGGCTTCAGTGAGATTCGAGGGGATATGGTCATGGATTTGGGTTAAGGGAAGTCATGGGAGTCATTGGTGTAAGTTTGGAGTGATTTGGAAGAGGTGGCGTCGTGGCCGGAAAATGTTCCGACGAAGATTCGAGGCATTCTGGTGAGATTTAAAAGAAAAGGGTAATAGATTCTAGTGGAGGAAGGTAAGGGGAATTCGTGGTGTTAATTTGGAGATGAATGGTCGTGGTTGTGTTCGCCGGCGGCGGCTCCGCCGGTGAGGTTACAAGGAGATATGAGGAAGACGGACGTGGTTCTTTAGGTTAATATACGGATTCGGACATTTTTATTATAATACCAGGAGCCACCGTGGGCGATTGGATCAAGGGATTTTGATGGCCAAGATTAAAGGACGCCAAACGGCGTCGTTTTGTATATGGAGGGGGCTGGACCGGAACGTTTCGGCTGGCCTGGGGGTTGGTTTGGGTCATGCGGATCTCTAATTGGAATGGCCCAATTCTTTTAATTTCTTTTGTTCTTTCATTTTTATTTTCCTTTCTTTTCATTTATTGTTTTGTTTTCATTTTTGTATTTTATATTTTTCGATGATTTTCTTTAAAATGCAAATTAAAATAAAGACCTAATATATTTTCAAAATTAAGCTAATTATTTCCCAAAAATTAATTAAGTCCTAGTAAAAAATAAAATCACGACAAATTTAACAATTAACAATTAAAAATGTAAAAATGGACTATTTTTGTTATTTTCTTTGTATTTTGTTCTAAAAACTTAACTGCTAATTAATCCTAAAATATGAAATTAAATCCTAAAATGCAAATGTGAAGCGTATTTTTTATATTTTTCATATGAATAAAAATACACAAATAAAATGCAAACAATTAACAGAAAATAACACAAAATTCACAAAATTGCAAAAATAATGAAAGAAATCATTTTATTTGAAATTTTTGAGAATAATTCATATATAGAGCAAAAATCACGTGCTCACAGGGTGTCACAAGTCACGAGCATCTAAAGAAAACCTGGACACAACTACAGGGCCAATAATATACAAGAAATAAATTCCGAAATTCTAAAGACAACGTCCAATGCCGAGAACGCTGGCGGTCACCTTGCTCAGCTTCAATAGTAATACCTTCAATCAGCTAATAACCCTCTACCGGGTGAACAATACCTGCAACTGCACGCGAGGTGCAGGGAGTAAAGTGAGTACTCCAACTCAGTGAGTAATAAAAATAAATAATAACTGAGCAGCAAGAAATCACGTAAGGCACTCCATTATGCTATATAGAGCAGTACAACCCTATGAGAAAACAGTAAAACTGTGAAACCTTTAGAAATGTTTTGGCTCAGTTCAAATCTCTTTCAAAAATGGTCTTTTCAATAATTACAAAAATGGTTTCAAAATAGTTAGTGCTGATTAGAACTGAAAATCCGCCCCTCGGGCACAAATACCATAGTATAACAGGTAAAAGGCAAGAAGTATGCAAAATGAGCACGTAAAAGCTCGCCCCTCGGGCAATATCTCAAACTGAACCAGCCCCTCGGGCTCACTCTCCACAACACTCTCGGCCCCTCGGGCTCTCTCTCTTTCTCAAATCCCCCTCAGAAACAGTATCACATAATAATCGTTGCAGCGCATAGTCCGATCCACATATCATTGCAGCGTGTAGCCCGCTCCATATGGGTACCCGCGCTCACTGTGGGGGTGCAGACTCCGGAGGGGATCCTACAGCCCAAGCGATATATCACTGCGGCGTGCAGTCCAATCCAATATATACATACTGCGGCGTGCAGTCTGATCCATATGATATATTACTGCGGCATGCAGTCCGATCCATATATAACCCTCACATCTAGGCCCTAGGCCTCACATCCCTCAATGTATCCTCACATCTGGCCCTCGGCCCCACTCAGTCAGAATATCATCACAAGCCCCTCAGGCACTAGTAAAACAGTAGTCATCAGCCCAAAATGTCATTTAAATTATCATTTAAGACTCAATCTGAGTAAAAGTGGCTGAGTTGTAAAGTAGTAGAGAAACAGTATGACTGAGTTCAAGTAATAAGTCAAAACAGTGAGGAAAAACAATGAAAATAATCCCTGAAGGGTTCAAATAATTGGCACGAAGCCCAAACATGGCAATCAACCCAAATTATGATGATAACAAGTAGTTTCAATCAAATACGCGGTAAAAATCAACAACCGGGACGGACCAAGTCACAATCCCTAATGGTGCTCTACCCCATGCTATATATCTGGCATGCAAATCACCTCAATACAGCACTATGATGTGCAAATCCGGGATTTCAAACCCTCAGGGTATCATTTACAAGTATTACTCACCTCGAACTGGTGAAATCTCTAGCTCGCGACACCTTTGCCCCTCGAATCGGCTTCCACGCTCGTTGAATCTAATCAAAATCAGAGCGAATACATTACAATATGCAAGGGAACAATACCCAATCGAAAACAACCGAGAAATAGCAGAAATCTCGAAACTAGCAAAACCCGAGCCCCGGGACCGCTTCTCGAAAAATTTCAAAACTCACATTACCGTATTCCTCGTCTCGCCACGAGTCTATACATATCAAATTTATCAAAATCAGAGCTCAAATGCTCCCTCAAACTCCATAAGTTCATTCTTTTAAGTTTCAAGCCCTAACCTCCATTTTTGACTTCTAATTTCCTTGATTTTTCACCCTTAATTCATGTAATAACACATAGGATTTAGGTTTTAGGCTTAGAATTCCTTACCTCAATGAAGTCCCTTGATTCTCTCTCCAAAGTCGCACCAAAATCTCCAAGTCCGAAGTGAAAATATTAAGTTCTTTAAAAAATTCGCGAAGATGGAATTAAATATAACTGACCAGGCAATTCCGCTTCTTCGGTATTAATGTTGCTTCTTCGACCTCCGCATCTGCGGTCCGCGTCCGCTTCTGCGGACCTTCACTTAAGGGTCTTGACCGCTTCTACAGCCCAAATTTTGCACCAGCAGGACCGCCTATGCAGTCCAAACTTCCACTTCTGCGGAACCTGACATGGACCAATTTCCGATTTTGCGCCTGCCCATCCACTTCTGCGATACCGCACCTGCAGTCCCAAAACCGCAGGTGCGAAAACACCAGATACCAGCAACCTTCAGCAACACACAAGTCCAATTTTCTTCCCGTTGCCCATCCGGAATCACCTCGAGGCCCCTGGGACCTCGACCAAAAACACATATGTGTTCCAACACCTCATTCAAACTTGCTCGAATCATCAAGACACTACGGTTAACATAAAAAATCATCAAATTTCATCAAATCAAAGCTTAAGTTCTTCAAATTCTTCCGAAACTCGCATTCGATCAAAAACCCGACCAAACGATGTCCGAATTACCTGAAAATTTGCACACATATCCAAAATCACCCAACGAAGCTACAACAACTCTCGAAACTCCATTCTGACCCTCGGATCAAAATCTCACCGAAAATGCTAAGTTCGCCAAAATGCTAACTTCGCCAATTCAAGCCTAATTCTACACCGGACCTCCAAAATAAATTCCGATCGTGCTCCTAAGTCACAAATCACCTCCCGAAGCTAACCGAATTACCGAAAATCACATCCGAGCCCTCTAACTCAATAGTCAACATTCGGTTGACTTTTTCAACTTAAGCTTTACTTAAAAAGACTAAGTGTCTCATTTCTTATCAAAACAAATCCAAATCAACTCTAACACACCACATACCGATAACGAAACATGAAGAAGCATGAAATGGGAAAAACTGAGCAATAACATATGAGACGACGGGTCGGGTCGTCACATTTAAATTGTACTATAACTATTGCAATTTGTAGAAATTTGTGAAGAAATACTGTTTCGTACATAATTAAACTGATTTGTATTTTATTTGACTAGATTTTGTTCTAAACATAGATTGTAGTTTTATTTGAAGATAACATTTTGAAATCAACAATTTCTAATCATAGATTGTAGTTTATTTTGTCGTATAAATGTAGTAACTTTGTAGATAATTTTGAAAACAACATTGCTTTATTCTTTCATTAAACTGATTTGTAGTTTAATTGTAGGCAAATGTACTAATTTTGTAGATAATACTGTAAAACCATAATTCTATGCAATTTCGAACTATAATAAAATGCACTTGTGTTATCGTTGGTGATTGTCAATTCCATATTGAAATATCGTACACTTATATATAACGGATATGAACCTAAGTTTTTATTCTCCTTTTTGGTCTCCATATACACACGAACTCCCATATCATTCCTAATCTCCATTGGGGGGTAATTGTCGTTCACCATGTATTTGATTTCTACAATTTTTTCTGAAGTATCAATCGACAGTTGTTCTGCAATTGTAGAAATCAGAATACTGTAGCTTGCATTCTCATCTACCACAATGGCATCAACTTCAAAATCTCTAAATCTGCCATAGTTATCATAATTTTCATTCAATTGTAGCATGATTGCGATTTTGGACATGATTGCGTGTTGTTGTTGATGTATTATTCTAAATTTTTTTATTTTTTTGGATTTCTAGATTGAGAGAGAAAAAAGATGAAGAATAGATATATGATCGCCAATTTGATTTCTGAAAACGACGAAGAAGAGAATATAGCAATTTTGAGTTGTTGAATCTCTAAGATTTGAATTCTACAATTTGAATTCAGTTTGTTGAAGTTGTTCATAGTTTGTTGAAGTTGTTCTTACTTTTTTTTAAAATGTTTGAATTGTAGTTTAAAAGTAAATTACGCAGATGCGAAATCTCCTTTACGTTTCAAAACTTGAATTTAATGTAGAATAAATCAATCCCAAGATTCTTTCCTGATTTTTCGCGAGTTATTAAGGAAAGATTCTACCCTATTAATTCCTAATAAATGAATGGTACACAAATTATAGGAAAAATATGGACTAGGCAGGTAATTTAGATACTATGCACATATTTGGTAATAAAGTTTCATATATGGTATAGGAAGGAAAAAATCCCATTAAAAAATAGCCAGATTTACATCTGGTCGTTCAAAAATAGCCCAATTTTAAAAGTAATTAAAATTTAGCAACTTTTTATGTAAAGATAAATCTGAGCGAAAATACTGTTCAAAATCCGAAAAATACTCCCGTATATTATGCTAGAGTTCCAGCATAAGCATACTTAAACTCCAGCATATTATACTGGAGTTCTAGGATAAATATGCTGGAACTTCAGCATAATATGATGGAGTTCCAACATAAGTACACTAGAACTCAAGCATAATATATTAGAGTTCCAGCAAGTATAGTGGTCAAGTATATTATACTGGAGCCAAAAGGCAAAGGCGGAGCTAGTGTGTGGGTTCTAAAATTTAAAATAAGACTATGACCTAAAACTAATATACATTATTAAATTGACTAAATAATGAGTATCGATATTTAATATATATTTAAAAAGTAACGAAAGACAAACACAATATATGAATATAAATACTATCATTTCAATTGCACTCGACGAGTTGTCATGTTTTGAAAACGAACTATGATCGCATCATTTGATACACTTTCAAATACTTCATCCTCGATAAAACAAACTAAACAATCATTCAAAAAGTCATCATCAATCCTGCTTCGCATATCATTTTTAATAAACTTCATTGAAGAAAAAGCCCTTTTAACCATTGCAGTAGCCACAAGTAATATCAAACTCAGCTTCACAAGCAAATAAACAAGTCCCCATATTTTGTAAATATTTGTTTTAACCAATGTCTTCGACAAATCACCAAGACCTTTAAAGTTAGAGAATGCATTGTCCATTTCTCGCACATAGTTAATATAGTTGTCAAGCTCATAACTAAGATCTTCAAGCTTAGAAGCAGTGAACTCATTTAGATAATATGTAGCAAGTTTCATAATCTTGTTTTTATCATAATTCGCAAAAGAATCATCAAGGCTCAAACTAGCCATACCAAGAAGCAGAGCAGTATTCACTTCACTAAAACAACTGTTAAGCTCTGAAAGTTGCAAATCAATAGTAGTACAAAAAACCTCTACGTATAAATGATGGAAATATGTAATTGTTGAGCCTTTACGCTTCGACTTTCCAAGTGCATACTTCTCATCCATTTTTGGGACTGCAATATCATTCTTGTCACAAAATGAAGAGACATCTTCTATCAAAGAATTCCATTTAGATTCTCTCATTGTTTGCAATTGCCTCTTTGTGAAATCAACAAGTTTCATTGCACTAACAATATCTTGATCTTTTTTTTTGTAGGGCCATATTCAAATCATATGTAATTGCTAATAGTTTTAACATCAAATGTAATATATAAACGAACTCATAAGATCTTATATCTTCCACTAGACTTTTGGCTAATACTTTCTCCTGATAATTTGAACCCTCATTTGTAAGAACTCCAAGTATATGAACAATCGATGAGAATAAAGAAATAAAGTTACGTAATGTCAGTGAGATCCCCAACGGGTATCACCTGGTCTTTGAAGCCCAAGTTCTTGATTTAATTCACTTCCTGTATGAATTTCACCAAGCACTAATAACCCATCTAATTTTTCAGCTTAATCATCTCTAAGCATTTCTCTACGCTTATAAGAACCTCCAACAACATTCAAAACATTAGCAAGAATGTCAAAAAAATTATTTACATCATGGTGTTTCTTTGCAACAGCTACAAGAGTCAATTGCAACTGATGAGCAAAGCAATGTATGCAATGTGCCGAAGGATTATCTTTCACAATCAAAGTTTTAAGACCATTGATGTTTCCTTGCATGTTACTAGCTCCATCATACCCTTGTCTCGTATTAAAGATGAACTCAACGAATGTTGTAAAAGCAAAGAATATATTTCTTTTTGTAATGCATGTGCAGTTGTATCTTTAACATGAATAAGACCAAGGAATCGCTCAATAAGTTCACCATCTTTATTGACATAGCGCAGAACAAGAGCCATTTGTTCCTTATGAGAGACATCCTTAGACTCATCAACTAATATCCCAAAAAAATCTCCATTCAAGTCTTCAATAATTGCTTTCACAGTTTCTTTTGCACAAGAATTCACAATATCTTTTTGAATATCATGAGAAGTCATGGTGATATTTTTTGAAGCTTTTTCTAATACCACATTTTTCACATCTTCTTTCCTATCTGCATACCATTTTAAGAGATCTAAAAAATGGCCTCTTCTAGTAAAAGTTACACTCTCATATGGCCCCGAAAAGGAATTCCTTCTTTCAAAAGATACCTTATCACATCAATTGAAGCATTCAAACGAACTCGATGTTCACTTTTAATTTTCTCAGATTGCTTGTCCAAAGAAGTTAGAATGGATTGTGCTTGGTTCATTAAATCTAGCATCATGTTGAAATATCGATTATGAACACTACTCACTTCACCCACATGTGATTTAAGTCTTTCTAAATCTTTATTCCAACCTCTAAAATCATCCGTTGTGAAAGCATCACCTACTTTTTTTTTCATATCCTCTAACTTCAATTTTAAACAAGTAACAACATAAAGAAAATGCCGCATCTTGTTTAATGCTATATTCTAACCATTGAGAACATGAAGTTTTAAACTATTTAGGATTAAATTGATGCATTATTCCTCCAAAGTCTCTTTTTGGAAAGACAAAACCACGAGGTTGACAAGGTCCATTTTGTATATAATTTCTCCTTACACGATCACGTAAATTAGGCATTCTGAAATTGGTTTTCTTTTAGCAGGATCGTGCTCATAACTCCACACTTTATCTGATGTTTGGGAAGGATTGATATTGTTATTAATAACAGGAGATGGAGAACTTGACAAAGGAGAGCTAAGAAAAGTTGCAGAAGCTTGAGCTTTGTAAAAACTCGTGATCATATCGACTTTTGCTAGTAGACCCTAAAATATAAAATATAATAACAAATTTATCTTTGAGTAGTACCCAAATGCAATTGGTCTCACTAAAAAATTATAAACAAGAAAGTAGGACCAATAGACCATATACCTTGTCAGTCGGCTTGTCGAGGATTCGGAATTTCAAGTTTGAACTTTTGGAAAGCAAAACAACACAAATTGACAAAGAGAATAGAGGTCAAAATGTGGGACCACCCTAGAATCAAAGATTAGAAATCAGATTTTGTATTAATTATCAAATATAAAATACAAGAGAAAATCATGAAGCAAAAAAATCGTAAAAGAAGAATTAAAGAAGGAAGAAGGGTCTAACTTCCAAGGGAGAAAGTGGTGGCAACTAGCAGCAAAAATCAATCAATGGAGACAGAGTCACACCGACGGTCACAAAGCAGATCAGCAGAGCAGAACCCTAGCTTTTCTTTTTGATTTGGGGTTTTCGATTTCCTCCTTGTTTGGAGTTGGAACTTGGAAGGCCTTTGGTTTTTGCTTTTTGTTTAGACTTTTGGCTTTTGTTTAGACCTTTGGCTTTTGTTTATTAGAAAGAAAAAAACTATTAAAAATGTTAGTTTAATTAGAGGAAAGTCAAAAGTGAGAGGAATTTTCGCTAGAGTTGTGTGGAACGTGTCGTTTATTTTACTCTTTTAGTGTGTGCTTTCTAAAAGTATTATAAAAAGTAATAATAACACACTGTTTATAGGGGATTCGAACTCGGGTATTTTCTAGCGAACCTAGAACCCCTTATCATTGAACCCAGACTACTTTTGTTATTGGGTTCGGCAGGTTGAAAAAATTTCAATACAAATACAGGGTCTCGAAAAAAGTCAATGGGTTCGCCGAACCCGCACCCATAACTGTAGCTCCGCGCCTGCCAAAAAGTATACAGGTTCAGCATAATATGCTGGAGTTCATACACAGATGTACCGAACTTCAGTATATTATGCTGGAACGGTCTCTATTGCAGCAAAATAGTGGTTATCTTTCATTGACTTGATAAACACTGGCTACTTTTGAATGATCCGTCCGAAAACTGGCTATACCGTGCTATTTTTACACTAAATTGGCCTACGTTTATCATTTTCCACTAAAGAGAAATGATTAGCACCACGAATCGCTATTTGTTCAACATGAGACTTAAAATTAAACAACAAGAACTTATCTTAATCAAAGAAGGGAATGAATGATTAATTTTCCACAGTTAAGAAGAATAATATTTGAACCTTTTTTTCCAATAAAAAAGAAAGAAAAAATACATTAACTTTGTGATCTTATCCGATGGCGGAGCCGGGATCTCCACGAAGGGGGTTCAAATTTTTTTTTTTGTAGTTAGTGGGAATTGAACCTATCATCTTATGAAGATTTTGAACCCCCTTGACCACTAAACTACACTATAGAGTTGTGTCAAGGGGGGTTCAAAACTTAATATATAGAGATAAAAAATAAATTTTGCCTTATATATACAGTGTAATTTTTCGGCGAAAGGGGTGCGCCCCCCTAAATCCGCCGATGATCTTATCCATTAAATCGAGACAAATGAAATACTCCCTCTATCCCGATTTACGTAATACTCTTTATTTTTTAATAAGCAGGGGCGGATACGACTTGGGCAAATAGTGTCATGCGATATCGCTTCGTTGGAATTTTTATAAAATATGTATATAGATAGTATACTAAATGAAAATATTAAATATATGTAAAAAAAATAACATCACTTTTTATTATTGTGATTTATTCATTTGTTCATTTTTTTACAAATTTTGATATTACTTATCAGATATTCTGCGTACGCCCTAATTAATCAGTCCTAAAAAGAATGACAAATCTATATATTTAATAATAATTCAATTTTAAATTTTCCTTTTTATCCTTAGTAAAATAATTTCTAGTCATACGAATATTTATAATTTGTTTTAGATTAAAATTTTTAATTTTTAATTTTATTTCCTAAATATTATGCCCGATTAAAAACCTTCACATAAATTAGGACAGAAATTAATTACCTAATTTGGGTACGACCATTATTCCAAATCTTAAGATACTATACAGCTTTACTTTACATTGCAACTAAGAAACAAGAACATTTTATGAGATGCACATTTAAAATTCCGCTATGCCAAAAGAATAAAGAAAAGATTAGACATAAAAAATCCACGAAGGCAAATATATACATTGTGATATCTCCAAATTGTGAAAAAGTCACCTTCAATCTTATGGTATCTTGAAAATCACTCAATATGGGTGAGTTAGCCATAAACTTAATTAACGAAAAACGTCACCTTCAATCACCTCTTGTGCAATTGTATGTCGCCAAGATAATATGTTTCACTCTATAGACTTTCAGAGTCCCCTTTTTTCCCTTCTAAATCTATACCTGCTCAAATTAACTCCCTTCTCTTTCTGTTGATGCGACTTGTGGGTAGGAAATGAAGTACTAACATTTTCACCATGCATAACTACAACTTATGCCCGCACCCTTGAATCGACATGTATGTATTGCAATCTCACAAGATCTTGACGATATATCTCCTCTCTCCACAGCTTTCAAGCTCAAGAATCAAGAAGAAACATAATGAAAATATTGGCTTAAATTAGAGCCATGAACAAGTTCCACCAAGGTAATTGTGAACCTGGCAATTTTGAAAATGATTCAAAATTACTTAGCAGAAAGATATACTCTTTACATCAAAGCAATATACAAAAGTAGAATTTAGTACAAATATCAAAACAATATAAAGTGACGAAATACTTATGGAATAAGAAAAATTTGACATTATAAACAAATTGCTTTACACTGGAGCATACCCTTTTATGTTAAGAAAGCCAAATATGTGAAGCAAGAAATTTTGATCCATTCCCATATATACCAAACATCATTAGGTAAACATAAAATTATCAAAAATGACTAAGCCTCACAAAGAGCCTTTATGATCAAAGAAAGGCATGTTTGCAGATATAAATATACATTCTTTTAGCACAAATGAAACACCACATTGCAATAGATACTCTAATAGTTGGAGTAAAAATGGACTATATATATAGAACACACATGAGATGGTTTTCTCCTGTATGTTGAGTTGATGCCGTATTAATGCCTTGAAAATTCATTTACTGACTGAGAAAAGAAAGATCCATATGTTTCTTTGACATTGTTAATCTTCTCTTTCCAAAATACTACTTTTCTTGTTCTATTCATTCATTTAATTTCTTTGTACTTGCTTACATTTTTGGACAAAAAAAATAGCAATCACGCGAGAAGATGGTAGATAATAAGAGAACAAGATAGTTGAAGAAGGATAGAAGAAGCTTGATACCATACTCCACCTTATAATGGTAATGGATACTGAGTTTGGGTTCGTTTTCTTCCTTTCTGTCTTTTTTTTTTCCAATGGCCCATTAGAGACTTCTCTTCTTTTTCGTTTAATTTTCTTACAATTTCTAAATATCTTAAGTTGTCAATTTTCTTGAAATAGTAATATGAAGAAATTGGTTGAAAAAACTAAAGAATAGAATTCAAGAAGCAAAAAGACCTTTATGTAATAGCTTGTAATTGATCTTTCACTTTCTTTCCAGGCTTCTAGCTCAGAATTGGCTATGTCATTCGATTCAAAACTATAAATGCATAACTGACTTTAAAATCAAGGAGAAATAAGAAAAGGAGATAGAATAGTAAGACTCACCAATCAAAAGCAGTGGAACACCATAAATCTCCAAGCAAGGGTAGCGCCAAAGAACTGCAACAATAGCACAGTCCAAAGAGCAACTATATTTCTATAGAGGGAGAAGCGTGTATGTAAAGAATAATTAAAAAAAGATGTATCTCCATAGCGTCCTACTATGACTGAAGGAAAATAAGGCGCACAGAGATGCTAAAATCCTGGAAAAGTGGAAGGCGATGAATGGAAAAGCTCTAGAAAATTTTAGAGCCACAAAGAAAGTAAAATAGAGGATGGTACGTGGCAATTCTACGTAGGGCAAAAGACACATCAGACTAACGTAAGTAAAAAGTAGAAAAGTCCAATATGCGCTTAGTCGACCATCTTAGATTATATATATACACACACCTATCTTCGTAGCAAACAAAGATTTTAATCTTCAACTAAGATTGTTCGCTATCAATCTAAGTGAAATGAAATGGAGAAGCAACTTACTAAATGATTGTGACGCATGTTTCCCTGGAAAGGGAACAATGTTGTGTTAAATTTAACATATTTATAGAAATTAGCATACTAATTTATACTTCTTTAAAAGTTAAATTCATAATTAAAACAACTCTCACACTTTTACTTGAAATGCTTTCACCACCAACAAATGTCACACACATGCCTAAAACACAACACAAACTAACATAACCGGAAGCAGATATTAATATTCTATCTTCCGAGAACTAAGCTATTGGGTTCCTATATCTTTTATCATAATTGAAAGGCATTATATCAGTGTAAATCTCCCGTGAATTAGTGATCAATGATCTGAGTATATTAATAATATGTGTATTTTTAAATGAGTTTGGAGCAATATTAAGAAAGTAGGAGGAGGATCATATTCACTATAAAGATGATCCACCAGAATTCAGTAAAAGAAACTTATTTTTTACAACAATCCAGTAAAAAGAAAATTGGAATAAAAATTCAATAAGCTTTTGGATGATTTTTATCACTAAGTTTCAAGCAGAACAAACAGAAAATGGGAGCAATGCACACGCATTCCCTAAACGGAAGGCGAAATATACAAAGGCAAAGAAAAAAGTAATTTGCATGATTGTAAAATTTCATCTCTGCACAATCAACTCGTGTAATTTTATCCCTAAGAATTGATCTGAAACAAAAAAATCGATATTGTTCCAACTTCTTCGAATTAGAGCACTATACCAGATATATGTTTATAATATTGAGAAAATTCAAATAAAACAACCTCAAATATCTCACATAAAACACTCATGAAATAGACATTCAAGAAGCAGGAATACCAAAAATGAAGAATGCTCTAAAAAAAATATTACCTCATATCACAAAATATGTTCCTAGAGGTTGAACCTTTAAAGAGCAGTAAATATATGAAAAAAGAGCACCATTGTTGTCGGTGGAAGAACTCCAAGTAATGCCCTAAACTCTTCTACCTCACGCCTAACTCCCTAACAAAAAAAGTCAAATCAAACCGGAAAACAATCCCTCATACAGATTAATCAGAAAACAAGAACAAAAATTGGACAAAAATAAAAAGAGGAGGTGACCTGAAAGTTGCAATACCCTGTTGAAAAGATGAAGAGAACTGGAAAAGGCATTATGTGAGGAGTCCGGAGAACTTGAACAAACAAGGAAATAAAAGAAGGTGAAGCAATTGATCTTCCTACATATTTGAAAGAAAATCATGCATGCAATTAGAATAGGGATGGAATAAGGGAGGTGAAAGAGTCATGCTTTTCTAGAATTGTGTCGATTGTTACTTGGAAAAAGCAACTTGGACCATTATACCCTTTATTTTTTTTATTACAGAGAAGAGTCAATTAGAAAATGACAATTATACCCTTTGGTCGACGTTCTATATAATAGAAAACTAACACAAAGGACACCTGTAATTATATACATACAGCCTCAAAACCAATACTGTTTACAGATCATCTATACCCCACTAGGGGTGTCAAATGGTCGGGTTGGATAAATTTTGGACGGATCAAAATGGGTTGAGTCAATAACTTGACCCGCCCAAAAGTTACTTGAGCTAAAATGGGTTGGTTCAATATGGGTTAAAATTCGGGTCATAACCCAACCCCCAACTTTTATTAAACTTTAATTAATATGTGTTATTTTCTTATAAATTATATAATTACTAAATAAGGTTTTTTTGCTTTTGTTATGGTCATATTTAAAATATTAAATAAAAAATAAAATTATTTCTAAGATATTTTGACAAACTTACTCAAGGATCAATTTGAGCTAAAAATTAATCCAACTTTAAATAGATTGAGATGAATTAGATCAAGATGAGCTAAGTTCAATAAATAGACACGTCAATAACCAACCCGCCGGATCATTTGGGCTTGGGCCAAACTTGAGCCTGTACCCCACATCCAGAAAAGCCACTCCTAACTTCCACTTTTGACTCGGTCCCATTTCCTTTCTCTCTCCTCCACGTGTCACCTTTATTTCTCAACTGAAAATTTTCACTTTTCCCCTCTCTTCTCTCTCAATAGCTCTGCGATTTTTTAGGTAATGCATTTTCACCTCTGAATTTCATCTCTGTGTTTGATTTCAGTTCTTTTCTTTTTTTGCTTACGCCATTTCTCTGGTAATTTGTTTAATTATGGTTTATTAATTTTCTGTTTGTTTCTTTTGTGTTTCTCACGATTGATATAAATCTGTTTTTGTACGTTTTTGGTGGTAATTTGATTTGATTGATTTGATCAGGTTGTGGTTTTCACCATGAGTGGTGCTACGAACCAGTTGATATCTGTTAGTCCGCCGGAGCTCAGGTTCCAATGTAACTCTCTCTCTCTCTCTCTCTCTCTCATATATATATATATATATATATGTGTGTGTGTGTGCGCGCGCGCGCGCGCCCCTCTGTGTGTGTGTTCATTTTGGATTTGTTGTTAAGACAATTTGAATATAAGAATTTTTGTTTACATGTTTTATTGATTGTGTGGGTTTATGTGTTGAGATGTGTAATTAGATGAAATGAAATTAAAAGTGGGATAAATGATTTGGCTTTCGTTTGATTTTTTTTTATGGTTGTGGTGTTCCGGCCAGGTTGCATACACCTTGACTATTCTTATGAGTACTTGGCCGCCAAGGGTAGGGCGGATGGGGGAAATGATTTGGCTTTCAGTAGATTTTATTCAATATTTGACCAAAAATATTACTCCCTCCTGTTCACAATAAGGTACCATTTTACCTTTGCTACATTTATTAAGGAAATATGAACCCCTAGAGAAAAAAAGATATATTTACTAAATTAACCTTAACTAATTGTTACCTTGACATACTGAAATATGTAAATAAAGGCAAATTTTGACAACAACAACAATAACCCAGTATAATCTCACTTAGTGGGGTCTGGGAAGGGTAGTGTGTACGCAGATCTTACTCCTACCCTAGGATAGAGAGGTTGTTTCCAAATAGACCCTCGGCATCCTTTCCTCCGAGAACTTTCCACCTTGCTCTTGGGGAGACTCAAACTCACAACCTATTGGGTTGAAGTGGAGGTTGCTTACCATCAGAGTAACCCCTCTTGTCTAAATAAAGGCAAATTTTGAAAAAAATAAAATTAATTTCTTCTTGATTATATAAATGGACACTTATTTTGGATCAAAATAAAAAGGTAAAATTGTGGACCGGAGGGAGTAGCTCTTTGGATAACATCCGAAAAAAGTTTGTGCTTAAAAGAAAAAAGTAATTGCTTTTGCAAAAACTTCTTGAAGAAATTAAACAAAAGCAATTGTGAAAATACTCCTTGTAAGTCTTTAAAAAAAAGGAATTGTTTTTGCAAAAACTTCTTGAAGAAACTTAAACAAACATCTTTGTGGAAATACTCTTTGTAAGACTTTAAAAAAATTCCAAAGGAAAATGCTACCTAGTAGTCCGCCTCTGTCTCTTTTTGCAATTCTTGTTTATAGGATTTGTTATGATAAGGAAACTTGTAATTCCACTTGTTTGTTTGAGAGTGAATCCCATTGCTTGAGAAGTTTGATAACTCAGATACACAAGGTGGTTAACATAGCGGAGATAAGAACGTAAAGACATTGTGAAAACGACCTCTTTATGCAACATCGAGCATATGTATGAGAGATGAATACGGTGAAGGTACCGTTCAGAGTCATATTCTTTATCCTGTTCTGTTTTATATGACGATGTTACTCTTTGGAGAATCAAAAAATTTTATCTTCGCCTACGAGTTATCAAATACTTTTTGAATATTCTTACTTGTCATACACACTCATGTTTGGTTGTGGTTCTGGAATTTCCTGTCTCAGTTGAGTTGGATAAACAAAGCTACTGCGATCTTAAAGTCACAAACAGCACAGAGCATTCTGTTGCTTTTCTGAATCCCAAGGGCTAGCATGGCGTAGCTTCAATGGGAATTTAAACATTTGGCCTCTTTTCTCTAATTTTTGACTCCAAAACTGCTCCTTAGCCTTAGACATTTATCACCTGCAAATCATAAAAAACACTAATAAGAGCATTTTGTTATCACTTTTAGCATTTAAGTTACACAAGAAGGTGATTATTTAAGGTGTGATTATAGTCAAATTCACGTATTATCAGTAGGCTGTTTTTTTTTTCTTGTAATACTAAATTAAATTATTTCCTTATTATACTAAACTAGTTTACGTGTTTTCTAAATTCCTATGTATTGTTCATGGATTTCACTGATTTTGCTCATATTGTGAAGCGGAGATGCCAAATAAAATTTAGCAAATAAGAAACGATAAAAGAAAGCAGATTTACATGATGCAGAGGACAGTGAAAAAGAATCCAAATAGGACAGTGAAAAACTTTAACTCTGAATCCAAATAGGACAGTGAAAACTTCAGCTCTTTCCCAGTTACAGCCCAGTTACAACACAAAAACTTCAGCTCTAGAGCTGAAGCTTCCAGTGCTTAAAGGAAAACAGGAATTGTTTTTGCAAAAACTTCTTGAAGAAATTAAACAAACGCATTTGTGGAAATACTCCTTGTAAGTCTTTAAAAAAAGGAATTGTTTTTGCAAAAACTTCTTGAAGAAACTTAAACAAACACCTTTGTGGAAATACTCTTTGTAAGACTTTAAAATAATTCCAAAGGAAAATGCTACCTAGTAGTCCGCCTCTGTCTCTTTTTGCAATTCTTGTTTATAGGATTTGTTATGATAAGGAAACTTGTAATTCCATTTGTTTGTTTGAGAGTGAATACCCATTGCTTGAGAAGTTTGATAACTCAGATACACAAGGTGGTTAACATAGCG
>MU750916.1:36529-47308 GCA_026770625.1 Nicotiana glauca | reverse complement strand
CTCACGAGTCATGAGCAGGTTTAGTAGAGTCTCGCGGATCGGTACGGAGACGTCTGTATTTATCCTCGAGAGGATACAGAACCTTTAGGAAAAACTTCACATTCTTGAATTCTTATCGTGCGATCTTGATTTATCTTGGAAAGTAACTCTTGAAATTCCTTCCAAACGTTCGCATGCGCGCATGAGCGCTCAATATCAGATATGCCTTGACGGCTTGTGATTCCCCGATCGAGGGGAAAGATGTGATTTCTTTGAGTTGATGTTGGGCCAGTCTGGAGGACTTGAGGCCGGATCTTTGCTTATGGCTTGAGCACTAAGGTGCTGATTGTGCGAGCTAGTGTTATGAACTTATATGTTTAGTATTGCTCTATTAGTGGGAGTGACGGCTGGGTAGCTATGTGGTGAGTATGTTGGTACTGCGAGATGTTCCTATATGACTTGGAGGTGTCGAAGAAGGTCTACTGGGTGATAGGTGGAGCATTAAGTGTTTGACCTCCATTGTGATTGGATGGGTTGCCCCGAGTTATGGGTGCGTGAAGAGTCTTTTCAAGTCTCCTAGTGGGGAGTGAAGTAAATAGCATGTTGCGGTTTGAGTTCAGACTCAGAAAGGCTAGTCGACTGTGGAAGTTGTATGACGGTGGAAGGTATATGGAAATGTTATGTTGAGGCGAAGCAGGTAGGCTATCTTCTGCGGGGTGTTCTAGCATGGTATGGTCCTTGTGTGCAGGTTAGAAGATCTGTGTTTCACAACTTATAATCGATTGGAGCTTATTCTCACTATGTTATTGCAGCATCAATGGAGTAAAAGTGTTATGAACTATTAAAATATTTTGGTCTATGGCTTCGAGCCAAGTTGGGGAGGTTGCTGTTGATCAACTGATTGCACGGTCATGTGCTATGTTGGTTCCATTTTGAGATATGCTGGCAGATCAGCTCTGGTTGCAAAAATTGAGTCGAGGATGGCACAAGTGAAGCAAAATTTTGACAAAGGTTATATGGTATTATGTGGATGTGTGGAAATAATAGGATGTCTTGAGCTGTTGTTGATAAAGGATGCTTAGTGTAAAGAGAAGGAAGCTGTTTGGTTGTATCGGAATGAGATCATGTCCTGCGGGGTCAGAGTGCTAATGAGGCACCGGTGGTTATGTTTGTTTGATCAGGTAAATTACAGTTGAATAAGAGTGAATGATTTGCGAGAATGGTTCTAATGGGTTCAAGAGTCCGCGTACGTCAATTGAGAGTTCTAAAGTTGCATATGGGGTTAGGAACTGAGTTTCATTAGAAGATGTCAAGACTTGTGGTATTCTATGTTGATTATGGTAATCTATGTATCCGCATAAGGAAAGTAAAGGAAGCAGAGTTAGACTCGCAGTAAGTTCTTCAAGCAGAGCATGCGGGAATGTGGTATTTCTGGGAATAATTGAGAGAGTATTCGGTGGCTTATGGGTCTTAGACAGTGTGGTCTTGTTCTTGGGTCTCGTGTAGTGAGCCTGTGTTGAGGAACTGTGGTGCTATAGCAAGAGGGAATATCAAGTTGAAAATGAATCAGAAGAAATTTAGATAAATAGAGTAGCTTGATAACGGGCCGGATCGGCATGGTAAGGGTATGCTTAATTCTTGGTATGTATTCTAGGTAATGGGTTAGAACATGTAATTTTGTAGCTATGCTCTTGGGTTTTGACGACTTGCTTAGCGTGATTTGGTTAGAAGGATTCAGTCATGGCAGTTTAGTTTGTGCAAATGAAATTGGGAAAGTTCTTATCGATTGCTACCGTGGTTGAAGAGATGCATTTTCTACGAATGTGAGAGGCATGAGATGTGTAAGGATTTTCTTCTAGATGAGATCAATAGAAGTTCGTGATTAGATAAGTTTCAGTTCAGGTTAGAAGGGAAATTCATAAAGCACTTAGGCAGCGGGTAGCCTCAGATAATCGAGGAAAATGGTACGGCTGTTTGAAAGTGATTCGATGAGAATATATATATATATTTCAGAGAAAGGGCAATGTGATTAAGTGATGGTACTTCGGGGATGTTGCAACACTTCCTTGTTAGATCGACTGGTGATATTCGGGTTTGCTTGGTGGCTCAGGGAGATTTGTGAGTATGTATCGTGGAGTTTTTGGATATATAGCTGTGGCATGCGTTCAGACAGCGAAATTGGGATCAAGTATGATGATTCGTATGCTATGTGGAATTGGAGGCGGAAGTCCTTATATTCGAGCTATTTGTGATGGTGGATCGTGTGTATCGGCACCGTTTGGCGAGTATTGGGATTTGGAGGCTCGAGTGAATCTTTCGTTGCTGGTATGTTGGATTTTGGATGTGATGTTGAAGTTCAGACTGGTTGTCTCAGTGTTAGATTAATTCTGGACTATTGCATTATGCGCTATGCCGGAAACACCACGGTTTGAGTGGCGAGGTGCATTGGGTTATGTTCTTGTGGAGCGGTTTATCTTTTAAAGACCCAGGGACGGCTGGGAAGGATTGCTTTTCCTAATTGAGCCTTCCTGATGGATGTCAGTGTAGAGGTTTCTATTATTGATCCAGTTTCGGCGTTAAGAGACTTTTCAGATGTGTGTTCCAGTATGAGTAAACTCGGCTGGCTCTGAATCGTATTGCCGAGGGATAGGTTGACTCGACCGTCGCTGAGCTTATCAGCTAGCTGGAGAGATCTATGAGTTGTATCTACGTTGTGAGACGTTATGATTTATGGACTATGGGCACATATGGTGCGGTGCTATCGGGATTTATAGTGGAAGTTGAGGGGGAGACCTCAGTTGTGCTTGAGTTTTGTAGCTTATAACGCTATATGTAGATATTGTATGCACTCAGTATGCTTACGATCAGTACTCGATATTTTGTTGTAATGAGCAAATTTGGCTCGATGTGCATCTCCTTATGTGAGATATATATATATGGATCGGGTGGCACGCCGCCATGGGTATGTGTGGATCGGATGGCATGCCGCCATTAGTATGTGTGGATCGGATGGCACGCCGCTATGGGTATGTTATCTGGATTGGGTTGCATGCCGCAACAGTGTGATGATGGGAATAGTTTTCCATATGCCGTCTTGTATGCCTTGTTTCCTGGTTTCTAAGGAAAGTCCGTATTGGGTGTTTCTCGATGAATGGTGCACCGGTTGTGTCCTTTTAGGATCGTATGGTGTATGTTACTTGCTTCACCATGGGTATAATGATTTGTTTGGGTTCCAGATATCCATCGTGTGTGGTTGTCAATTTCGAGTATAGCGACTTGGGGTGCTTCATGTGTAACAGAGTTTGGATAGGACCGCGCATTGAAGCGAGGCTACGTGGAGACTAGACCCTTCGGGGTAGGTTCAGGTATTCTATTTCTATGATGTGGGACGGGGTCCCAGCCTTGTATTGTAATGGTATTGATGAGTTTAAGGTATAGCTCTTTCGTTTGAGTCATTTTCATGATTTGAGTATGCTCAGACCGTCTCTTATTGGTGCGTGTATTATGCAAGTTGTAGCTTAGGCCGATGTTGAGGTATCATGTCACTAGAGTGGTGTGTTAGACCCGAAGTGATCGTTGGGGGTCATTAATGGATACGAACGGTTTTGGTTTCAGCTTGTTGGAAGGTTAAGATCGAGGTTCGGCTCGAAAATCTGTTGTGGTAGTAGCCAAAAGGGGAGTGACTTCATGAATGGTTGATATGAGAAATTGTTACAGTTTATTGCGTGTTTCATTATTCGTTGGCGATATATGAAAGTTCTGGAATAAGACCTTTGTTGATAAGAGGTTTTTCCATCGGTATTCGGGTGTTGTGGGCAAATGCTGTGAATAGAAGTTATTGCTTCGAGTGTCTGGGTTATGTAGTATATCATATGACTGCACCTGAGGTTGCAGGTATGGGTTATTACAGCTGGCTCAGACTTATTCTGAGTGTAAATGTGAGGTTCCGATCTTGTGTATGATTTCGGAAAGTGCAATGTGGTTCTACGGTTTATAGTCTAGATGGATTGTGAGATTTCAGCTATCTGGGGTTATCGGACCTATGCGAGATAGGGTGACGTGGGATCACCCCAGGTATATGCTTGGTAAAGTTATTCAGCTATTGGTTGGCCTCTAGGACAACTCTGGGTACGCTCGAGGATGAGTATTGGTTTAAGTTGGGGAGGATGTGATGACCCGACCCGTCGTCTCATGCGTTACTGCTCCATTTTTCCCGTTTATCCTTCTTCATGTTTCATTATCAGTATGTGGTGTGTTAGAGTTGATTTGGATTAGTATTGGTGAAAAATGAGACACTTAGTCTCTTTAAGGGAAGGCTAGTTTGGAAAAGTCAACCGGAAGTTGACTTGTAAGTTAGAGGGCTCGGAATGGATTTCCGATGATTCAGTTAGTTTCGGGGGATGATTTAAGGCTTAGGAGCGCAATCGGAAGTAAATTTGGAGGCTCGATGTAGAAGTTAGCCTATTTTGGCGAAGTTAGTATGTTGGCGAATTCTGGTTATGGGTGAGAATTTGATCTGAGGGTCGGAATGAAATTTCGAGAGTTGCTGTAGTTTTGTTAGGTGATTTTTGGATATGTGTGTAAATTTTCAGGTCATTCGGACATCGTTTGGTCGGGTTTTTGATCGAAAGTGCATGTCAGAAGTTCTTAAAGAACTTAGGCTTTGATTTGGTGAAATTTGATGAATTTGGTGTTAACGGTAGTGTTTTGATGGTTCGAGCAAGTTTGAATAAGGTAATAGATCATGTCTGTGCTTTTGGTTGAGGTCCCGAGGGCCTCGGGGTGAATTCGGGTGGTTAAACGGAGAATTTGGAGTTTATTGCATGGTTGGAGTTTGCTGGTTCTGTCATTTCCGCATCTGCGGAAAAGGGACCGCATAGGCGGTTCCGCAGATGCGGCTAGGTGGTCGCAAAAGCGGTCCTTGAAGGACCTAGGTGTTCTGCAGAAGCGGACGTGGGTCCGCATAAGCGGCGACCGCAGAAGCGGTCCCTGGTGAGTTAAGTTAGACCGCAGAAGCGGTCAAGTGGGCGCATATGCGGTGACCCCAGGTGCGGTAAATTAACCGTAGAAGCGGAAATCGACCTGGGTTTAAGTGAACAGTGTTTCACGAATTTGAAAGAGAAGGAAAATATTTTGGACTTCGGCTTAGGCGATTCTTGGGCGATTTTAGAGAGAATTCGAAGGGGTTTCTTCAGGTATGAACTATTGGACTCGGATTATGTTTATATAGTGTAAAATCATGGATTAAACACTGAAATTCAAGGGATTTAATGCTAAAAATGGAGGTTAGGGCTTGAAACTTAAGAGAGCTTAAATTGATGATTTGAGGGGCCAAATGGACTCCGATTCTTGTGAATTTGATATGTATAGACTCGTGGCGAGATAAGGATCATTTTTATGTAAAGTTTTTCTGGATTTCAAGAAGTGGACCCGGGGCTCGGGTTTTACAAATTTCGTGGTTTTCAATATTTTTCGAGTCTTCTTGATTGGGTTATTTCCCCTTAGCCTATTGTAATGTATTCGTTGTAATTTTGGTTAGATTCGACGCGCGTGGAGGCCGGTTTGAGGGGCGAAGGCATTGCAGGCTAGAGATTTCGCCGGTTCGAGGTGAGTAATGATTGTAAATGATATCCTGAGGGTTTGAAACCCCGGATTTGCACATCATAGTGCTGTATTGAGGTGCACGCCGGATATGAGCGTGGGGTAGAGCACCGTTTGGGACTGTGACTTGGTCCATCCCAGTTGTTGATTTTTACCGCGTATTTGACTGAAATTATTTGTTATCATCATAATTTGGGCTGATTGCCTTGTTTGGGTCTTCGTGCCAACTATGTGAACCCTTCGGGGATTGATATCACTGTTTTGCATTACTTGCATATTATTTGATCTCGGTCCAAGGTTTTAATACTATTTTACAAACTCAGCCATTTTTCTAAGACTTGAGAACTTAAACAATATTTTATTAACGTTTCGAGCTGAGTAATATCATGTTAATATTGCCCAAGTGGCTTATGTGCATTTCTGGACTGAGCATGGATCGGGCTGCGCGCCGCAGTAGTGTTATAGTGATTTCTGTGTATATGGATGGCTCGGGCTGCACGCCGCAGCGATGATATATGTCTATTGAGGCCGAGAGCCTATTTGATACCACGAGATGGCTGATATTGTGCTTGGGCTGTAGGAGCCCCTCCGGAGTCTGTACACACCCCAGTGAGCGCCGGATCGGGGTGCGCGCCGTAGTGATACAGTATTGATATTGAGGCCGAGGGCCTGGTTGATGCCACGAGATGGCTTGATTATAGCGCTTGGCTATACGAGCCCCTCCGGAGTCTGTACACACCCCCATTGAGTATCGTCGACGATAAATAAATGGAGCGGGCTGCACGCCGCAGCGGGTACTGGAATGTACCATTATTTGCATTGCATTGCATTCATGTATTTATTCACTATTCGTTGTTTGTGTAGTTTCTTGAGATATCTATTTGCTGTTCTGGTATTGTCTGATCACTCTTAAAGAGGATAAACCTTAGACAGTGGTAACTATGACACTGTACGATGCGTCTGGTCAGGTAACAGTGGCTGACCGGGAATAAGGATATTGCCCGAGGGGCGGATTTTTGTGCATAGTGTCACAAATTGTTTTGAAAGCATCGTTTGGTAACCGTTGAAGAGATCATTTTTAAAAGAGGTTTAAAACTGAGCCAAGATATTTCTAAAGTTTTTCACAAGTTTTCACTGTTTTTCCCAATTTAAAGGTTCTTCTCTGCTCCTATACAACATGACGATATGTTTTACGTGATTTCTTACCGCTCAGTTTTTATTTAATTTTATTACCCACTGAGTTGGAGTACTCACTTTACTCCCTACACCTCGTGTGCAGATGCAGGTACTTGACCACCCGGTAGCGGGTTTTGAGCTGATTGAAGATTTGTTATCATAGCTGAGCCAGGTGACCGCTAGCGTCTGCGACACCAGATCTTCTCCCTTATTTTATGTTGTTCATGTTACTTTCAGACTTTGTTCCTATTTTCGGACTTGTAGTACTTTAGTGAACTCTGTAGTAGCTCATGACTAGTGACACCCCGAGGTCGGGCTGTGACGGGATGGTTCCCTGTTGTTATCGTTGTTTTTTTCGCGCTTTTGATTATGCTAATCATGTTTTAGCTTTATAAATGTTAAATAACTGTTAAAAGGAAACGTTTGTTTTGTTGGCTGGCCTTGTCTTCACGAGAGGCGCCATCACAACCGGATTTGAGATTTGGGGTCATGACTGCATTTCAGCTCATATCTCTTGGAACATGATCTAATAGTAGTGAATTCAACTTTCTGATTTATCTCCAAGCCGCAGAAAAATTTAGTCATGTTTTGTTTGTTCTCAAAGATTGATCCAACTCTTGCTTCCTCAGGCAACGCACCGTGCCTAAGTATTTTACATGGTGGAGATTCTTTCACTTTTCTCCTTACTCTTTTTCTTGATTTTTGAGAAGCACAAGAACTTTAAGCAATTTCTTCAATTCTATTTTATGTTATCGGTATAAGCTTCATGTTTACTTCATCTTCGTTGTTTCTTATCATTGCAAAAGGTAACAAAAAGCTTTGTTGGATTGTGTGTTGGTTGTCAATTTGTATTATTAGATGTCCTTCTTCTTCTTGGTCATCAACAAACTGATATGAATTTATTGGAGGAGGGGGTAATTGTGGCAGCATTATATATTCTGAAGCAGCTGTAATGTTAGAAGGTTGTTGCCCGTTGTCTACTTCCATTATTGGTTGTCGTACTTAATATTGATAGTCAGCCTCAGGTTCTGAATCTATCGCATATGCAAGAGATTGGTTGAATACTGCAGATTCTTAAGGTTGTACTTTTTCGATTATGAAATGGGAATTCGTGTAGGCTGAATCAGTTGTAAGCAAATGTATACACGTACTGAGTTCTTCATCTGAATTTACAAGCATTCCTTTGCTTTTATTTAGTTTGATATCAAACCATTCTTTTAGTACATGTCTGGTTGAATAAATATTTGCAACTTCACTAATTTTCTTCAGGAAACTATTGAATAATATGTTCTTATTAAGTAGAACAAGTTTTGTATCATGATCCAAGTATTTGAAATCAGGAGTCCAACTCCCATTGAAAGTTATAACAACACAAATCAGATTCATCCTGTAGACTATAGTTTTGGTTAAAAGTCATAACAAAAGTGTCAAATGTAGGACAAAAACTTTAGATCATCACTAAATATACTAAATAAACAAAAGCATTACGACAAATACTATCGAGTCCAGGACAAAAACTTCAGCTTATCAAGTGCTGAAGTTTTTAGAAATGAACTAAATAATTTCAGCACATTGAGCTGAAGTTATTTGAAAAAGCTTTAGGACAAAACCTATCGAGTGTAGGAGGAAAACTTCAGCTTATCAAGTGCTGAAGTTTTTAGAAATGAACTAAATAACTTCAGCACATTGAGCTGAAGTTTTAGAAAATGAATTCAAGGAAAACTTCAGCTCGTTTTGCTGAATTTTTTAAATATGAACTAAATAACTTCAGCTTGTTTAGAAAATAAACAATGATAACACTCATATAACTCGTTTTAATGAAGTTTTTAGATATGAAATAAATAACTTCAATTTTTTAGCAAATAAACCAACAATTTCAACATATTTGTCGGATTAGAATGTTAGAAGTGAACGTCAAACAGATTCAGAATGCAAATTCAGCATATCAGTGAAGTTCGTGAAACAAATTCAATCAATCAAAATTAGATGAATTTGAATACTTATAATGTATTGTCACGACCCGGATTTCTCACCCTCGGGAGTCGTGATGGCGCCTACTCGTAGAAGCTAGGCAAGCCAAATTTAGTTACTTTTCCTTGATAAACAATCCCTTTAACAATAATATTTAAACAATGAGAAGTCAACAATAATAAGTGGAAGTCTTAAATTTAGAAAGCTAAACAAGATACTGAATTCCAACATAATCTCTATCCAAGAACTGGAGTCACATACTCACGAACATCTAAGAAATACTAAATACAAGGTCTGAAAGAAACATAAATCTATTTGTCTCGAATACAAGGAGGCAACACTCTAAAAGAGAGAATAAGAGAGAGACGCCGGGCCTGCGGACGCCTACAAGGCTACCTCGGATCTCTCGATACTGAAAACCTGCCCCCGTACTAATGTTGCTGCTCGAAACCTAGACCTGTAAAAAAATGCACAGAGTGTAGTATCAGCACAACCGACCCCGTGTGATGGTAAGTGTCTAGCTTAACCCCGGTGAAGTAGTGACGAGGCCAGACTGGACCTCACATAAACTTGTACAGATATATATATATATACGAGTACAACAGAAAATAGCAAGAACATAACAATTTGAACCGGGGAGGGGAGCATGCTTTAGGAGTAACAGTTAGAAACAATTATCAGAAATAATGGTAAGTACAACTACAGTTTAACTTCTAACAATAATGAATAGATAAGGCAACTTTCATATTCAACTCATCTCGTTGCAGGCGTGCAATCCGCTCCCATTTCAATATCATTCGTGGTAGGCGTACCACTCGCTCCCATTTCACTATATCATAGGCGGTAGGCATACCACTTGATCCCATGTCAATATATCATGTGTGGTAGGCGTACCATTCGATCCCATCTCAATATATCATATGTGGTAGGCGTACCACTCGATCCTATGTCAATATATCATATGTGGTAGGCGTACCACTCAATCCCATCTCAATATGTCATGTGTCGTAGGCATGCCACTCGATCCCATCTCAATATATCATATGTGGTAGTAGTACCACTCGATCCCATCTCAATATATTATATGTGGTAGGAGTACCACTCGATCCCATTCCATTACACCACAATACCACAGAGAAACACCAACGAGGGAGTAAGGTAATATAATAAACTTCCCGGCAAGGGATCAAGACAATATAATAAGCTTCCCGGCAAGGGATCAAGACAATATAATAAGCTTCCCGACAAGGGAGATCCAGCTATAACCAAACTTATTCAATTTCTACTTAACACAATTAATACCAATGCTCAGTCATAACGATTACTTGCTCGGTTTTAAAGATCTTCAACCAAGACTTGATAAGCACCATTTAAGAATACAACGACTCAGCAATTTAAGACTCACGGTCATGCTAGACACCAATGTATAGATACACTTAAGTTAATTTTTGAATCGATAACTATGACTCAAATATTAATTCAACAAACCAAATTCATTTGGGTGGTAAAAATTAGATTTTTAACAAGATTAAATATGTGAATTTAAATTTCGAATTTGATTTTGTGAGAAATTTGGAGTGGGTGTTATTTAGACTTGTTAGAAATAGTATAAGGAGGTTGTATATAAAATTTGAAGTCATTTAATAGAGACTTGGACTGGTTTTGAACAAGAATTGCAAATGAGAATCGTGGAAGAAGTTCATCTACAGACGTTTTGAATAAAGGTGTATAAAAGTGTATAATAGTGTATAAGGTGCATGATCACGCCCAAAGTGTATCCTCTAAATAGGATTCTGCGGACGTTGCAAATAAAACCCAAGTATTACGCTCAGGGTCGAATCCACAAAGAGTTAACCTAACAACTGCTATCTCTAAAACCACTCACTTCTCAGAACCAGCTTCCCAATACTTTTTGTATCAATGTTGAGTTTCTGTATAAACTAAAACTGTGTAAAAAGAATAAACTATAACTAAATACTAGAGTTGTAGACAAATATGAGAGAAAAGTGCTAAGGTAATGATTTTCCCTATTGATGGAATCCCTTCTGTTTA
>MU750916.1:8523-32368 GCA_026770625.1 Nicotiana glauca | reverse complement strand
GACTCCAAAATTGCTCCTTAGCCTTCTTTACCCATTTTGTACCTACAATTCATAAAAGACACTACTAAGAGCATTTTGTCATCATATATATAATCAAAACAACATGAAAATGTGATTATTTAGGGCGTGATCATAGTCAAATTCACCTATTATCAGTGCATTTCTACACTCATATACGCTATTATAAAAGATTATACATAGTTATAAAAAAACTGACTTCGTCTTCTTCCTAGCGTCTTTTCTGAAATTTAACTCAAATCTTGCTCAAATCTACTCCAAATCATTAAATTTTGAACTCCTTTTGATATTTTTAATCAATTGGAATAACACCCAATCCAAAAAACTAACGAATTCAAAATACTCATTTTCGAAAGCAAAGCTTTGAATGGTCTTCAATGGTGGACTTCTACTCTTCAATTTTCTTACATTGCAATGTCACGATCCGGATTTCCCACCCTCGGGAGTCGTGATAATGCCTACTAATAGGATCTAGGCAAGCCAACTTAATTTACTTCTTTTAGCAAATATCGATCATTCAATAAAAATGAAGCATAATATGATAAAGCGGAAGTCTCAAATATAATTAACTGAAAGAAATGCGGAAGTTTAAAAAAAATTCTCTACCCAAGACTGGTGTCACAATACTCACGAACATCTAGAAAATACTAAATACAAGGTTTGAATGAACATAAAACTATCTGCTTCGGTACAAGATGATAATAAACTGAATAAAATAGAAAGGGACTCTGGGTCTGCGGACGTCAGCAAGGCTACCTTGAATGTCCCTGGACTGTAGTCAGCTCCCAATCAACTACTGCTGTCCAAAAGCTGCTCCGGCTCCGTGATCTGTGCAAAAAGATGCACAGAGTGTAGCACCAGCACAACCGACCCCATGTGCTAGTAAGTGTCTGGCCTAACCTCGGCAAAGTAGTGATGAGGCTAGATCGGACTACCAAGCAACCTGTATATACTCGTCACCATGCCTATACACCGTACTCGATAATTAGCAATTAGCAAATAATACTCTAATCCTATTCCCTCAAGCCAAGGTTAGATCAAACACTTACCTCAACTTCCACGGCTAAATCAATCCACAACGACCGCCTTCCCTCTCGAATTTGGCTCCAACTCAATCAAATCTATGAAATAACGACTTTATAATATCAATAATAGCTAAACAAATCAAACTCGATGCCTAAATATAGATTCCTAACCTTTCTTCCAAAAATTCCAAAATCGCCCATTCCCCCACGAGCCCAAATATACAATTTGTTTTCAAATTCGACCCCAAAATGAGGTCTAGTCGAAGGAAATTGAAAAGCCCTAACTCTACCCAATTCCCCCAATTTCCACCCTAATCTATGTGATTTAAGCTTAGAATTTCAGTAATTAATGAAAGAAAATGAAGGAAATGAGTTGGGATTTACTAACCTAAGTAGTGTTGAAGAATGGGGGCTTCAACGGACTCCTAGAGCTTGGGAAAGAAGAGAGCTCGTGAAAATTTTGGACTAAACCCGTATGTACTGTTTCTGAAAACTTAAAAAAATTACTGGGCGAAAATGCCCTATGCGTTCGCGACAGGGGTGTCGCGTTCGCGAAGAAGGGGGCTGGGAAGCATCACGTTCGCGACAGGGGGGCTGCGAACGCGTAGAGTAAATTTTTGGGGTGTGGGATCTGGGCCTAGCGAACGCGTGAGGAGACACGCAAATGTGTTGAAGGAAGCAGCAAAGCTTCGTGATTGCGATAGCGATGGCCAGAATGCAAACACGAAGGAGGAAGGGAGCAAAGCTATGCGAACGCGGAAGGCTAGTGCGAATGCGATGAAGAAAATCCCTGTGTAAAAATTGCAGAAGATCTGCTAACTCCCTAAGTCCAAAACTACCCCTGAACACTTCCGAAAATACTCCCGAGCCCTCAGGGCTCCTAACCAGTCACACGCACTAACTCAAAAACATCCCACGAATTTAACTGTGTGATCAAATCGCTAAAATAACATAAAAACGAGGACTAAAACCTCAAAATCATCACTTTTTCATCAAACTTCATAAACCTTCATTTTTAGATATTTAGGTCCGAAACACGTCAAATGACGTTCGATTTCAACCAAATTTTATAGGAACGTCTTAAATCACATATATGACCTGTACCGGGTGCCGAAACCAAAATACGGGCCCGATACCAATATTTTCTAATCCATTTTTATTTCTAATTTTCATATAAATTTCAGAAAAATAATTTCTTTTAAAAATTCATTTGTCGGGCTCGGGATCTCGAATTTCGATTCCGGGCATACGCCCGAATCCCATATTTTCCTACGGACCCTCCAGGACCGTCCAATCACGGGTCCGAGTCCGTTTACCCAAAATATTGACCAAAGTCAATTTTAATCATATTAATATCAAAATTCATCATTTTTCACACAGAATTCATATTTAAGCTTTCTGACTATGCGTCCGGACTGCGTAAGCAAATCGAAGAAACTAAAATGAGATTTTCAAGGCCTCGGAAGTACGGAATGAATGAGAAAAACAGGTGATGACCCCTTTGGGTCGTCACATCAATCAAATGACACAAGAGTAGAAGCTGAAAATACAATCATATGTAGAAGATGGAAGAGAGAGTGAAAGCAGTGGTTGTGAGAACACAAATTTAACTCCATACATATTAGAAGCAATGGTTGTAAGAATACTTATTTTGAATTTGCTAATATTTTCAAAATATGTACAATGTGGGCTAGGTCGGATAAAACTTAAAAATATGTGCCATTTTTTGTTATGGTATGAAGTCATGTGTATTTTCTTGTAATTCTATCTATTTTATTGCTACTTAACATTTATTGCATTGCATTGTATAATCTATTATTATATAACAATAAAAATAACTATTTTATATGATAACGGGTTTGATGTGATGGCATGGTCAATGATTTGATTTATAATTATCAGTATATTCCAATTTCTCATAATGCCCTTATAATTTCTTAAAACCATATTTTATTCTCTACCTTATTTATCTATTTAACTTCATCCTATGCTCTACATTATCTTCATCATAGTATACATTCTTTCTTCTCGTCTACGATATACATCTCTATCACGTAAACTATAGGCACTTACACTTTCTATGCAATCATTAGCTATTCGTTTTGTTATTTTGGGTAAATCTTGTCAAATTTTTGTTTGTCATTGTTTAGTTTTAGTTGTTTATACCAATTTCCATTAAAATAAATTAGTCAGGCAGCAAGTATATGATTGTTAGGCATGATTCATGATCATTTTAGGGAGTTTTAATATACATATCAATTAGTACTATATAATACCCTTAAATTAGATAGTAAAATGTTATTAAACTATGATAAATAATTACTCCCTCTGTTCCAATTTATGTGAACCTATTTGACTAGGCACCGAGTTTAAGAAAAAATGAAGACTTTTGAAATTTGTGGTCCTAAACAACTCAAAAAGGCCCCCAGAGTATTTGTGTGATTACAAAAGATTCTCATTAAGGGTAGAATTATAAGTTTAAGCTAAATTGTTTCCAAATTTAGAAAGGGTTCATTCTTTTTGGAACGGACCAAAAAGGAAATAGGTTCACATAAACTGGAACGGAGTGTCACGACCCCAACCCGGTCATGATGGCGCTCAGCACACTACTAGGCAAGCCCGAACATTTCCAATACTTAACCCAATTGATAACCAGGGTTAGATAGATAGAACAGCGAATCACCAAAACCATTTTTAAGTCAAGATCAAGAAATAATGATAAAACGCAGAAGTTTCACAAAATACAAAATGCAGCCCAACCATGGACCTGGTGTTACGAACATGAGCCTCTAAATATAGAATGACATCCTACTACAAAGTCTGTCTAAAATCCGATAACAAGGAAACAAAAGATGGGAGTGGAGGGGAGAGATCTAAGACTGCGAACGCAGTGCAGCTACCTCGATGCTCCCGAAAATCTAACTCTGCTCGTCCAAACTGGATCTACTCTACCTGAGAAGAACCTGGATCTGCACGCAAGATGCAGGGAGTAAAGTGAGTAATCCGACCCAGTGAGTAATAAACATAAATACAGTCTAAAAGTAAGAAATCACGGAAATACACAAGGTAGCCTATATCTGACAGTCCAGATAAATATCAGTGTAAACATGTAAACAATAATACAGTTAAGGAAAAGAATGAATGATAAGATACAACACATATAACGGTACACTCTAGTACCCACTGCGGCGTGCAGCCCGCTCCACTTATTTAACGTCGACGATGCTCACTGGGGATGTGTACAGACTCCGGAGGGGCTCCTACAGCCCAAGCGCAATATCATCCATCTCGTGGCGTCCAACATGCTCTCGGCCTCAATATAAATATATCATCGCTGTGGCGTGCAGCCCGATCCATAACAAGAAAAATCATCCTCACTATCGGGTCCTCGACCCATCTCAGTCAAATAAGTTCACATCCACTCGAGCATGACATACTAAAGGGATCTCAGCCCCCATATACTTAACACGGTTCTTATTTTATTTCAATAGTTGAAAACACGACTGAGAGTATAATTTATGCAAACAAGTGAGAAAAGCCAATGAAAATCCTCTAAGGATTCTACAGGTCGGCACAAGGCCTCAAACATGGCAATAAGCCCAATTCACAGTGATAAGATATGCATCTTAATCGCCAATATAGTGGAAATAACACTCAGGATGGACCAAGTCACCATCCCCCATCAACAAACGACCCCGCACTCGTCGTAGAATGCGTGTCACGCCTCAATATAGCGTTACGATGTGAAAGTCCGGTGTTTCAAACCCTCAGAGATGAATTTACATCAATTACTCACCTCAAGCCGGTCGCAAGTCTAGCTCGCTATGCCTTTCCCTCGCAAATCAACCTCCTCGTGCATAAAATCTGGCCAAAATCACAAGGAATACATCACAATAAGCTAACGGGAACATAACCCAATCGAAAAGACTCAAAAAACATCAAAAATCACGAAGTTGGTAAAACCCGAGTCCCGGGCCCACTTCTCAAAAAATTACAAAATTCACATTACCGGATTCCTCGTCTCACCACGAGTCCATACCTATAAAGTTTACCAAAATCGAAGTTCAAATGCCCTCTCAAATCCCAAATTTTTATTTCAAAACCCAAGCCCTAATTCTTCAAATTTTCACCCAATTTTCCAAGAATTAAAGGTTGATTCTTCAATAAAATAGCGTTTCTAGGTCACGAGACTTACCTCCAATCAATTCCCGTCAAAACCCTCTTCAATTTCTACCAAAAAGCTCTTGAGGTGGTCAACAATGGAGGAAAATAATGAATGGGTCGCGGATGAAATAACATAATAAACCCTTCTGCCCAGCTATATTTTCTTCTACGCGAACGCGAGGGCCCTCTCGCGTTCGCAATGCACAAAATTTCCACTGGCCAACTTTACCCTTCGCGAATGCGGTGACTTACCCGCGAACGCGATGCCTTGCCTGATCCTACTACGCGAACGCGAGCCTCTAAGCGCGAACGCGATGAACACCTAAGCTGGGCCCTCTACTTACTACTACGCGAACGCGGGCCCAGCACCGCGAACGCGAAGAACCAGGGCCTCAACTTACGCGAACGAGTGGCCCTAACGCGAACGTGAAGAACACTTTCCAGGCCTCCTAACTTTACTCTACGCGTTCGCGACACACCCCACGCGAACACGAAGAAGGAATCTTCTGCAATTACACAGCTGAAAAACCAGCAATTCCACAAGTCCAAAAATGATCCGTTTGATCACCCGAAATCACCACGAGGCCCCCGGGACCTTAACCAAAGGCACCAACATATTCCAAAACATCATAAGAACTTGTTCTAATCATCAAAACACATCAAACAACACTAAAATCATCAATTCATATCGGATTCAAGCCTAAGTTTCTTCAAAACTTTCGAAAAACGCATTCAATCAAAAACCCAACCAAAACACCTCCAAATGAACTGAAATTTTACCCGCACATCCAAAATCACCTAACGGAGCTACTGCAACTCTCGGAATTCCATTCCCACCCCAGATAAAAAACCTCACCTACCAACCGGAATTCGCCAAAATACTAACTTCGCCAATTCAAGCCTAATTTTACACCGGACCACCAAAATCAATCCCGATCGCGCTCCTAAGTCAAAAATCATTCCCCGAAGCTAACTGAAATACCGGAATTCACATACGAGCTCTCTAACTAAATAGTCAACTTTCGGTTGACGTTTTCCAAAACGAGCTTTCCTTTAAGAGACTAAGTGTCTCATTTCCATCTAAAACCAATCCAATCCGACTCGATCACCTCAAATACTGATAATGAATCATAGAGAAACACAATATGGGGGAAACGGGGTGGTGTCTCACGTGACGACGGGCCGGGTCGTCACATCCTCCCCAACTAAAACAAACGCTCGTCCTCGAGCGGGTCAAGAAACATACCTGGAGCCTCAAACAAGTGAGGATATCTGCTCCGCATCTCCCGCTCGGTCTCCCAAGTAGCCTCTTCCACGGGCCGGCCTCTCCACTGTACCTTCACTGAAGCTATATCCTTCGAACGCAACTTCCGAACCTGACGACCTAGAATAGCCACTGGCTCCACATCAAATGTCAAATCATCATCCAACTGAACTGTGCTGAAGTCTAAAACATGAGATGAGTCCCCAACATACTTCTGGAGCATAGATACATGAAATACCGGATGAACCCCCGACAAGCTAGGCGGCAAAGCAAGCATATAGGCCACCTCCCCAATCCTCTTAAGTATCTTAAAAGGCCTAATGAACCTCAAACTCAGTTTCCCTTTTTTTCCAAACCGCATAACGCCCTTCATAGGCGAAACCTTCAACAAGATCTTCTCGCCCACCATATAAGATACATCTCGAACCTTCCGGTCCGCATAACTCTTCTGACGCGACTGAGCTGTACGAAGTCTCTCCTGGATCACTTTCACCTTATCTAGGGCATCCTGGACCAACTCTGTCCCCAATAGCCTAGCCTTGCCGGGCTCAAACCAACCAACCGGAGATTACACCGTCTCCCATATAAGGCCTCATACGATGCCATCTGAATGCTGGACTGATAACTGTTGTTGTAAGCAAACTCTGCAAGCGGTAAAAACTCAGCCCAAGAACCCCCAAAATCAATGACACAGGCACGCAACATGTCCTTCAATATCTGAATGGTACGCTCGGACTGCCCGTTCGTCTGAGGATGAAACGCTGTGCTCAACTCTACCTGTGTACCCAACTCTCGCTGAAAGGTCCTCCAAAACTAGGAAGTAAACTGAGTACCCCTATCTGAGATAATAGAAACTGGAATCCCATGCAACCGAACAATCTCCCTGATGAAAATCTCTGCTAACCGCTTCGAAGAATAGGTGGTACACACCGGATTGAAGTGCGCAGACTTGGTCAGCCGATCCACAATCACCCAAATTGAATCAAACTTCCTCGAGGTACGAGGGAGACCACTCACAAAATCCATAGTAATCCTCTCCCACTTCCACTATGAAATATCCATCCGCTGAAGTACACCACCGAGCCTCTAATGCTTATATTTGACCTACTGACAGTTGAGATACCGAGCTACATAACTCACAATATCCTTTTTCATCCTCCTCCACCAGTAATGCTGTCTCAAATCCTGATACATCTTCGCGACACCTGGATGGATAGAATACCGTGAGCTGTGGGCCTCCTCTAATATCAACTCCTGAAGCCCATCCCCATTGGGCACGCAAATCCGGCCCTGCATCCTCATCATACCGTCACCAACAATAGTCACATCTCTGGCATCATCATGCTGGACCCTGTCCTTGAGGACAAGAAAATGCGGATCATCATACTGGCGTTCTCTGATGCGGTCATACAAGGAGGACCGAGAAACCACACAAGCCAACACCCGACTAGGCTCTGAAATGTCTAATCTCACCATCCAATTGGCCAAGGCCTGGACATCAACTTCAAAGGGCCTCTCCCCAACTGGAATGTACACCAAAGTACCCATACTAACCGCCTTCCGGCTCAAAGCATCGGCCACTACATTGGCCTTCCTCGGATGATACAATATGGTAATATCATAGTCCTTGAGTAACTCAAGCCATCTCCGCTCTCTCAAATTAAGATCCTTCTGTTTGAACGGATGCTGAAGGCTGCGATGATCAATATACACCTCACACGATACGCCATATAAGTAGTGCCTCCAAATCTTCAAAGCATGAACTATGGCAGCCAACTTCAAATCATGTACATGGTAGTTCTTCTCGTGGGGCTTCAACTAACGAGAAGCATATGCAATAACTCTACCCTCCTGCATCAACATATATCCGATCCCAACTCTCAAAGCATCACAATACATGGTGTAAGAACCTGAAGCTGATGGCAAAACTAACACTGGAGCTATGATCAAAGCTGTCTTGAGCTTCTGAAAGCTCTCCTCGCACTCGTCCGACCATACAAATGGTGCGCCCTTTTGCATCAACTTGGTCAAGGGCAAAGCAGTAGATAAAAAACCCTGGATGAACCGGCGATAATACCCTGCCAAACCGAGGAAACTCCGAACCTTCGTGGCTGAGGACGGTCTAGGCCAACTCTGCACCACCTCTATCTTCTTCGGATCAACCTGAATACCATCACTGGACACCACGTGTCCCAGAAAAGCCACAGAACCAAGCTAGAACTCACACTTGGAGAACTTTGCATAAAGCTTCTCCTCTCTCTCTCTCTCTCTGTAATACCACTCTCAAATGCTAAGCATGCTCCTCCTGGCTATGCAAGTACACAAGGATATCATCAATAAAAACGATAACAAATGAATCCAGATACGTCCGAAATACGCTGTTCATCAGATGCATGAACGCGGCTGGGGCATTAGTCAGCCCGAAAGACATGACCAAGAACTCATAGTGACCATATCTCGCCCTGAAAGACATCTTCATAATATCAAAATCCCTAATCTTCAGCTGGTGATAGCCTGAACGGAGATCAATCTTAGAGAATACCCTTGCTCCCTGGAGCTGGTCAAATAAATTATCAATACGCGGTAGTGGATACTTGTTCTTCACTGTCACCTTGTTCAACTGCCTGTAGTCAATGCACATTCTCATTGTGCCATCTTTCTTTTTCACAAATAAGACCGGTGCACCCCACGGTGACACACTCGGGCTAATGAACCCCTATAGTTCCTGAAGCTGCTCCTTCAACTCCTTTATCTCTACTGGTGCCATACGATAGGGAGGAATAGAGATGGGCTGAGTGCCTGGCACCAGGTTAATACCGAAATCAATGTCCCTGTCCGGTGGCATGCCCGACAGGTCTGCTGGAAACACATCAGGGAAATCCCTCATAACGGGAACCGAATCAAGACTAGGAGTCTCAGCTCCAACATCTCTCACAAATTCCAAATATGATAAACAACCTTTCCTAACCATCTGCTGGACCTTTAAGAAAGAGATCACCCTGCTAGGTACATGATCAGTCATACCACGCCACTCAATCCTCGGAACACCCGGCATAGCCAAGGTGACTGTCTTTGCATGAAAGTCCAGAATAGCATGACACGGAGATAACCAGTCCATGCCCAGAATAACATCAAAATATACCATGCTCAAAAGCAATAAAACACCTCGGGTCTCCAGACCCCCAACAGTAAAAAGACAGGACCGATACACATGGTCCACAATAATAGTATCACCCACCGGGGTAGATACGTGCACAGGCAAAGCAAGACACCCTCGGGTCGTACCCAGATGATGGAAAAAATATAAAGACACATAAGAGTATGTAGATCCGGGATCAAATAAAATAGAAGCATTCCTGTGGCAGACTGAGATAATACCTGTGATAACAGCATCTGATGCAATGGCGTCCTTTCTGTCTAGGAGAGCATAGAATCGAGCCTGACCACTACCAGATCGGTCTCCACCCCTAGGGCGGCCCCTAGCTGACTAGCCCCCACCCCTACCTGACTGGGAGGGTGCTGAAGTAGATGGAGTAGAAGAGGAGGGCTGATCCCTCTGCTGAGACCGACCACCACGAAGCCGAGGACACTACCTCCATATGTGGCCAAACTTACCGCACTCGTAGCAACTACCCGATGCTGGAGAAGGGGGTTGAAGGGAACCCCTCACATCGGAATGACCAGCCGATGCGCTCTGCACAGAAGAACCCTGAGCTGAAAGGGCATATGATGAGCTCTGAGCTGGGATGACACTAAGTGAAGACTGACCCTGCTGGAAACCCTGATGACCGCGGCCTGAAGACGCTCCACGATACTCGGGACGAGCTGACTGGTGAGGCATGAAAGAACGACCTCTGCTCTGCTGAACCTGGCCCCTAGACGGGGCACCACTGAAACTACCCGATCCTCGAGGCCTCTTGGCCTCTCTCTCCTCTCTTTTCTGGCAGTGAGCTGTCTCAATATCACGAGCAATATCAACTGCATCCTCGAAGGTATGACTCAGAATCCTCTCTCGAGTCATCAGAATACGGATGGGATAAATGAGTCCGTCCACAAACCTCCTATTCCTCTCCCGATCAGTCGGGACCATCCATGGAGCATAATGAGCCAACTCAGAAAATCTCACCTCATACTGAGACACGGTTATATCTCACTGACGAAGCCACTCGAACTGTCTACGCAGCTTCTCCCTCTGAGACTGCGGTACCCACTTCTCCAAGAAAAGGGTGGAGAACTCCTGCCATGACAAAGGCGCTGCACCTACCGTCCTACACCGCTCATATGCCTCCCACCAAGTGAAGGCTGCTCCTGAGAACAGAAAGGTAGTAAATGATACCTTGCTCGACTCCAAGATCCCTGCTGTCCGAAGCATACGTCGACACTTGTCGAGGAAACCCTGGGCATCCTCGCCCGGAACACCACTGAAATTAGGAGGTGAGAGCCTACCGAACCTCTTAAGACGATGCTGCTCATTGTCTGGCATAGCTGGAACCACATCACCCTGAACCGGGGCAACCGACTGAACTGGCGCAACCTGTTGAGCTGGTGGCGCCTCTGGTGTCTACAAACCCTGCACTACCTACTCAGGCGTGCGATCAGCGGGGGTCTGATGACCACCCTCGGTCTATGAGGTAGCTCCGGCAGTAGTGGCTGAGACTGCCTGAGCCAGGCCAGTGCAAACTGATAGAATCTGAGCTAGGGCCTCCTGAAGACCCGGAATCACAATAGGCACAGCTGGTGCCTGAATAGGCGCTGCTGGAGTCTCTACAGCTTGAGGATGGTCCTGAACGGGGGAAACTGGAGGATCTGCAGGTGCTACCCCTGCTGCTCTGCCTCGACCACGACCACGAGCGCGCCCAAGGCCTCTAATGGGTGGTAATGGTGGTCGTCCGCCACGTCTGGTAGCACGGGTTCTCGCCATCTGCGAGAGTGACACGACCCAATTTCCAAACCCGATTATGATGGCGCCTCTCGTGAAGACAAGGCCAGCCAACTAACCAAATCGTCTCTTTAACAATTATTAAATATAATGAATAGAGAATACAACTTAATGGCATTAATAACGGATATTTATAGCCCAACACAACCCGACCGGGGTGTCATAAGTCACGAGCATCTAAATAAGACTGAACACCACTACAGGGCCAATAATATATACAAAATAAAATCTAGAGTTCAAAAGATGAAGTCCGGTGCCGCGAACGCTGGCGGTCACCTTGCTCAACTACAATAGTAATACCTTCAATTCGCAAATAACCCACTACCGGGTGAGCAATACATGCAACTGCACGCGAGGTGCAGGGAGTAAAGTGAGTACTCCAACTCAATGAGTAATAAGAGTAAATAATAATTGAGCAGCAAGAAAACACGTATAGCAGATCATCATGCTGTATTGATACAGTGTAAAACTCCTTTAGAAATCAGTGAAATATGTGAAATCTTTGAACGTTTTCCTTGGTTCAGTTTAAACCTCTTTTGAAAATAATCTTTTTAATAGTTGCAAAAATAATCTCAATCAATCAGTGTCGCTATTCACAGCACCTCGCCCCTCGGGCCTTATTCATCGTTCATGGTCAACCATTGTTACCTGACCACGCGGTGTCATTTCTGGTCAGTCGTTGTTACCTGACCAAACGTATAATTCAGTGTCATTGTTACCACTGTCTGAAAGTTATCCTCTTTAGGAGTGATCAGATAATACCATAACATCATATAGATATCTCAAGAAATATCACAAACAACAACTAATGAACAAATGCATAAATGCAATGCAATGCATATGATGATACCTTCCAGTACCCACTGCGGCGTGCAGTCCGATCCATTTAATGTCGATGGCGCTCACTGGGGGTGTGTAAAGACTCCGGAGGGGCTCCTACAGCCCAAGCGCAATAATCAAGCCATCCCGTGGCATCAACCAGTCCCTCGGCCTCAATATCAATATAGTACTGCTGTGGCGCACAGCCCGAGCCAATCAGATATCCAGAAATCACGATAACACCGCTGCGGCGTGCAGCTCGATCCATGATCAACCCAGAAATGCACATAAGCCACTTGGGCACATTTTAAAATAACAATTCTCAGCTCAAAACGACAATAAAATATTGTTCAAGTTTTCCAAATCTTAGAAAAATAGCTGAGTTTGCAAAACCGTATTAAAACCTTGGACTGAGACCAAATAATATGCAAAGTAATGCAAAAACAGTGATACCAATCCCTGAAGGATCCATATAATTGGCACGAAGCCCAACATATGGCAATCAGCCCAAATCATGATAACATCAAGTAAGTTTCATTCAATTACGCAGTAAAATCAACAACCGGGACGGACCAAGTCATAATCCCCAATGGTGCTCTACCCCACGCTCATATCCGGCGTGCAAGTCACCTCAATACAGCACTATGATGTGCAAATCCGTGGTTTCAAACCCTCAGGATATCATTTACAAGTATTACTCACCTCGAACCGGTGAAATCTCTAGCTCGCGACGCCTTTGCCCCTCAAATCGGCCTCCACGCGCGTCGTATCTGATGAAAGCTCTCGAAACCCTCTTCAAAAATCACACAAAACCTCTTTAGTCCGAAGTCCAAAATGTTTGTTTCCTTAAAAAAATTCGCGAAGAAGACTCAATATGTTCTGCCCAGTCTTTTTCGCTTTTGCGGCACAAAAACCACTTCTGCGGTTACCGCTTTTGCGGAAAATATTCCGCTTCTGCGGAAATCACTTAAGCCGCCAGGTCCGCTTCTGTGGTCCAAAACTGCATCTGCAGTGACCGCTTTTGCGGACAGCCTTCCGCTCCTGCGAAAAATGCCAAGCCCTCAAGGACCGCTTCTGCGACCCCTTCCACCGCATCTGCGGAACCGCTTCTGCGGTCCCTTTTCCGCAGATGTGGAAATACCAGGTATCAGAACCATCAACAATCACACAAGTCCAAAATTCACCCCGTTGGCCATCCGAAACCACCCCGAGGCTCCCAGGACCTCAACCAAAAACACAGATATGTCTTAATACATTATTCAAACTTGTTCCAATCATAAAAACACGTCAAACAACACCAAAATCATCAATTCACCACAGATTCAAGCCTAAGTTTCTTCAAAACTTCCGAAAAACACATTCGATCAAAAACCCAACCAAACGACGTCCGAATGACTTGAAATTTTGCACACACATGACAAATCATATATCGAAGCTACAACAACTCTCAGAATTCCATTCCGAACCTCGGATCAAAATCTCACCTATCAACCAGAATTCGTCAAAATACTAACTTCGCCAATTCAAGCCTAATTCTACACTGGAACTCCAAAATCGATTCCGATCACACTACTAAGTAATAAATTACCTCCCGAAGCTAACCGAATCACCGGAAATCACATCCGAGCCCTCTAACTCATAAGTCAATGTCCGGTTGACTTTTCCAACTTAAGCCTTCCTTAAAGAGACTAAGTGCCTCATTTCTTATCAAAACCAATCCAAATCAACTCTCACACACCACATACCGATAATGAAATATGAAGAAGCAATAGACGGGGAAAACGGAGCAACAACACATGAGACGACGGGTCGGGTCATCACATCCTCCCCAACTTAAACGAACACTCGTCCTCGAGCGTACCCAGAGTTGTACGAGAAGCCAACCAATAGCTGAATGACCTTACCAAGCACACACCCGGGGTGATCCCACGTCACTCTATCTCGCATAGGTCCGATAATACAACACAACTGAAATTTCACAGTCCATCTAGACCATAAACCACATTGCACTTTCCGAAATCATACCCAGAATAAACCCGAACTAGCTGTAATAACCCACACATGCAACCTCAGGTGAAATCATACAATATACCACACAATCCAACACTCAAAACGATAGTCTCTATTCACAACAGTTGCCCACAATACCCAAATACCAATAGAAACCCCTTATTAGCTAAAGTCTTATTCCAACACTTTCATATACTGCCAACGATAAATAAAACACACGATAAACCGTAACCATTCCTCATATTACCCATACATGAAGCCACTTCCTTCTTGACTAATACCATAATAGATTTTCGGGCCGAACCTCGATATTATCCTTCTAACAAGCTGCGATCAAATCTGTTCGTATTCATTAATGACTCCAACGATCACCTCGAATCCAACACACCATTCTGGTGATATGACACCTCAACACCGGCCTACGCCACACTTGCATAATATGCACACCAATAAGAAACGGTCTGAACATACTCGAATCATGACAAATAACTCAAATGAAGAGCTGTACCTCAAGCTCATCAGTACCATCACAACACCAGGATGAGACCCCGTCTCATATCATGAAACGGAATACATAAATCTACCCCGAAAGGTCATAACTCCACATAGCCTCGCTACAATGCGCGATCCTATCCAAACACTGTTACACGTGAAGCACCTCAAGTCGCTATGATCAAAATCGACAGCCATGCACGATTGATATCTGGAACCCAAACAAATCATCATACCCATGGTGAAGCAAGTAATATAAATCATTCAATCCTGAAAGGACACAACCGGTGCGCCATTCGCCAAGCAACACCCAATACGAACTTTCCTTAGAAATCAGGAAGCAAGGCATACAAAGTAATATGTGGAAAACTATTCTCAACATCACACTGTTACGGTGTGCCACCCGATCCAGATAACATACCCGTGACGGCGTGCCACCCGATCCACACAAATATCTCACATAGGGAGATGCACATCGAGCCAAATTTGCTCATTATAACAAAATACCGAGTATCGGTCGTAAGCATACTGAGTGCATAATGATATCTACTTATAGCGTTGTAAGCTACAAAACTCAATTTCCCCTATGAATCTCGATAGCACCGCACTATACGTGCCTACAATCCGAAAATTATAACGCCTCGCAGCATAGAAAAGCAACTCATAGATCTCCCTAGATCACTAGCAGGTTCAATAATGATCGAATCAAACTATCCTTCATCAATACAATTCGGGGCCAACCAAGCCAACTCAAGCTAAATACGTATCCAATCCGCTTACCAACAAACTCATTACCAAGAAGCCTGAAGCTGCTCTTTCCACTACTATAACTCATGCCGGAGCCGTACGATACGGTGCCCGACACCAAATTAATACCAAAATCCACAATCTCGCCCGGCGACATGTCTGACCACAAGGAACGCATCCGAAAAAGTCCCTCAATATCGGAACTGAATCAATGGTAGAAACCTCTATACTGACATCCGTCACAAAGGCCCAATTAAGGAAAGCAATCCTTCCTAGCCATCCGCTGGTCTTTGGAACACAACCATTCTGCTAGAACATAGTCCGATGCACCTCGTCACGCAACCTGTGGCATTTTTCGACATAACCCATAGCACAATAGTCTAGAATAACCCAATACAGAGACAACCAGTCTACACACCAATATCATATCCAAAATCTAATATACCAAGCAAAGAAAGATCCACTCGGGCTTCCAAATCCCAATAGCCGCTAACGGTACCAATACACATGATCCACAACCACTACATAGCCTGAACACGAGAACTCCCAGTCTCCAACTCCATATAGCACACGAATCACTGTACCTCATCCCAACTTCCACCGTATGAATACATATTACATCTCAAGTACCCAATCATTCCATGAAAGATATTCTTAAAATTTCCCAGTGCCATCAAACCACTCAGTCATCAGCAGTCAATCTAATAAGAAAACACCGCAATACTACCGAAGTATCATCAGTTAAGTCACATTACCCCTTTCCGAGAAAAATACTCTCGTCAAATCACTTCCAATTAGCAGTATCATTTTTCCTTCGTTATCTGAGGCTACTCTTCACTTAAGAGTTTTATGAACTTCTTTTCAGAATTGAAGTGTAACTTACCTAGACAACAACTTCCACTGATCCCATTTGGAAGAAAATCATTACACATTCCATGCTTCTCATGCCTATAGAAGATATATACATATCCAAACCACGGTGAAAACCTAACAAGAATTCTTCCCCAATTACCTTTGCACAAGATAAACTGTCATGACTGGATCCTTCTATCCAAACCAAGCTAAACAAGCTGTCAGAACTCAAGAGCTTTGCTGCAACATACCTGTACGAACTCATTGCCTCGAGCACACACAAAGAATTAATCATATCCTTACCGTATCGATTCGGTCTACCATCAAGCTACTTCATTTATCTAGGTTTCCTTCTGATTCATTTCCAACTTGATCTTTCTCCCTCGCTGTAGCATCACAATGCCTCAATCTAGGCCTACCATACGAGACTCGAACATAAGACCACACTGTCTAAGACCCATAGACCACCGAATACTCTCTCAGCTGTTCACAGAAATACCACCTTCCAGAATACTTTACTCTGAAGAACTTCCTACAAATTTGAATTCGTTACCTTGACTTTCCAGGTACCGATACATAGAATCCCATAATCAACATAAGATACCACAAGTCTTGACCTTTTCCAGTAAAAACACAATCTCTAACCACATACATAACCTTAAGACACCTGATTATCTCATGTACAATCTTGAACACATTAAAACCATTCTCGAGAGTCTTTCTCTCTTATTCAACGACAAATTACCTGACTTAACGAACAGAACCACTCATGCTTATTAGCACTCTGACACCGCAGGATAAGATCTCATTCCAGTACAAACAACCATCTTCCTTCTCTATACACTGAGCATTCTTTATCAACAACAGCTCAAGACATCCTATTATTTTCTCACATCTACGAAGCACCATATAACCTTTGTCAAAATTTTTCTTTTACTCTAGCCATAGCCGTCTCACCCGCATGCTCCAACTGAAGCCAACGTAGCACATGCCCGTGCAATCAGCTAATCAACAACAACCTCCCCAACTTGGCTCGAAGCCATATATCAGGGCACACTCAACAACTCATAACACTTTTACTCTAATGATACCACAATGCCATAGTGAGATTAAACTCAATTCATCTACAATTTTGTGAAAACACATATCATCTAGTACTGAAATCCTCGGCAAACCTCGCGTCCATCCCCATATCAGTTGAGTCCACCCTCTAGAGCGATCCGAATTTATCAAATTTTAACACGTACCCTTCAATTACACATGACATCTTCTAAAAATATACATAAGAATCGTACCACTTAAGAAAACTCCGCTGGAGATAACCCACCTGCTTCGCCTTAATTAACATTTCTGTATACCTTCCACCGACATAGATATTACACAGTCATTTAGTCTTCCTAGGTCTGAACTCATACCGCCACATGAAATGCACTACACTCCCCAACTAGGAGACACAAAAATATTCTTCACGCACCCATAACTCGGGCTACACCTCAAATCACAATAGAAATCGAACACTTAACAGTTCATCTATTATCCAGCAGACATCTTCGTCACTACCAAGTCATATAGATATATCTCGCTGTACTAACATACTCATCACATGAATACCAAACCGCCATTCCGGCTAATAGGGACAATACCGAACATATAAGTTCAAAACACTTGCTCACATAATCAGCAGCTCGGTGCTCAAACCATGGCAAAGATCCAGCCTCAAGTCATCCAGACTGGCCCAACATCAAACTCACGGAGATCACGTCTCGCCCCTCGATCGGGGAATCACAAGCCATCAAGGCACATATAACACTGAGCTCTCAAGTGCGCATACCGACGTGTGGAAGGAATTTCAAGAGTTATATCTCAAGTTGAATCAAGTACGCACGATAAGAATTCCAAGAATGGAAAGTTTTCCTAAAGGTTTTGCAGCCTCCCGAGGAGAAATACAGGCATCCCCGTACCGCTCCGCGAGACTCTACTAAACCTGCTCATGACTCGTGAGACCTAGTAACCTAGGCTCTAATACCAGCTTGTCACGACCCAATTTCCAAACCCGGTCATGATGACGCCTCTCATGAAGACAAGGACAACCAACTAACCCAAATCATCTCTTTAACAATTATTAAATATAATGAATAGAGAATACAACTTAATGGCATTAATAACGGATATTTACAGCCCAACACAACCCGACCGGGGTGTCACAAGTCACGAGCATCTAAAGAAGACTGAACACCACTACAGGGCCAATAATATATACACAATAAAATCTAGAGTTCAAAAGATGAAGTTCAGGTGCCGCGAACGCTGGCGGTCACCTTGCTCAGCTACGATAGTAATACCTTCATTCCGCAAATAACCCGCTACCGGGTGAGCAATACCTGCAATTGCACGCGAGGTGCAGGGAGTAAAGTGAGTACTCTAACTTAATGAGTAATAAGAGTAAATAATAACTGAGCAGCAAGAAAACACGTATAGCAGATCATCATGCTATATAGATACAATGTAAAACTCCTTTAGAAATCAGTGAAACATGTGAAATCTTTGAAAATTTCCTTGGTTCAGTTTCAGCCTCTTTTGAAAATAATCTTTTCAACAGTTACAAAAATAATCTCAATCAATCGGTGTCGCTATTCACAGGACCTTTCCCCTCGGGCCTTATTCATCGTTCATGGTCAGCCATTGTTACCTGACCACGCGGTGTCATTTCTGGTCAGTCATTGTTACTTGAACAAACGTATAATTCAGTGTCATTATTACCACTGTCTGAAAGTTATCCTCTTTAGGAGTGATCATATAATACCATAACATCAGATAGATATCTCAAGAAATATCACAAACAACAACTAATGAACAAATGCATAAATGCAATACAATGCATATGATGGTACCTTCCAGTACCCACTGCGACATGCAGTCCGATCCATTTAACGTTGAAGGCGCTCACTGGGGGTGTGTACAGACTTCGAAGGGGCTCCCACAGCCCAAGAGCAATAATCAAGCCATCTCGTGGCATCAACCAGGCCCGCGGACTCAATATCAATACAGTACCACTACGGCGCGCAGCTCGAGCCAACCAGATATCTAGAAATCACGATAACACTGTTGCGGCGCGTATTTCGATCCATGCTCAGCCTAAAAATGCACATAAGCCACTTGGGCACATTTTAAAATAACAGTTCTCAGCTCAAAACGGCAATAAAATATTGTTCAAGTTTTCTAAATCTTAGAGAAATAGCTGAGTTTGCAAAACCGTATTAAAACCTTGGACTGAGACCAAATAATATGCAAAGTAATGGAAAAACAGTGATACCAATCCCCGAAGGATCCAAATAATCGGCACGAAGCCCAACATATGGCAATCAGCCCAAATCATGATAGCATCAAGTAAGTTTCAATCAATTACGCAGTAAAATCAACAACCGGGACAGACCAAGTCACAATCCCCAACGGTGCTCTACCCCACGCTCATATCCGGCATGCAAGTCACCTCAATACAGCACTATGATGTGCAAATCTGGGGTTTCAAACCCTCAGAATATCATTTACAAGTATTACTCACCTCGAACCGGTGAAATCTCTAGCTCGCGACGCCTTTGCCCCTCAAATCGGCCTCCACGCGCGTCGTATCTGATGAAAGCCCTCAAAACCCTCTTCAAAAATCGCCCAAAACCTCCTTAGTCCGAAGTCCAAAATGTTTGTTTCCTTAAAAAAATTCGCAAAGAAGACTTAATATGTTCTGCCCAGTCATTTTCTCTTTTGCGGCACAAAAATAGCTTCTGCGGTTACCGCTTTTACGGAAAAAATTCTGCTTCTGCGGAAGTCACTTAAGCCGCCAGGTCCGCTTCTGCGGTCCAAAACCACATCTGCGGTGACCGCTTTTGCGGACAGCCTTCCGCTCCTGCGGAAAATGCCAAGCCCTCAAGGACCGCTTCTGCAACCCCTTCCACCGCATCTGCGGAACCGCTTCTCCGGTCCCTTTTCCGCAGATGCGGAAATACCAGGTATTAGAACCAGCAGCAATCAGACAAGTCTAAAATTCACCCCGTTGGCCATCCGAAACCACCCCGAGGCCCCCTGGGACCTCAACCAAAAATACAGATATGTCTTAATACATTATTAGTACCGATCCGCGAGACTCTACTGAACCGGCTCATGATTCGCGCGACCAAGTAACCTAGACTCTGATACCAACTTGTCACAACCCCAACCCGGTCATGATGGCACCCAGCACACTACAAGGCAAGCCCGAACATTTCCAATACTTAACCCAATTGATAACCAGGGTTAGATAGATAGAACAACGAATCACCAAAACCATTTTTAAGTCAAGATCAAGAAATACTGATAAAACGCGAAAGTTTCACAAAATACAAAATACAGCCCAACCATGGACGCGGTGTCACGAACATGAGCCTCTAAATATATAATGACATCCTACTACAAAGTCTGTCTAAAATCCGATAAACAAGGAAACAAAAGATGGGGGTGGAGGGGAGAGATATAAGGCTGCGAATGCAGTGCAGCTACCTCGATGCTCCCAAAAAGCTACCCCGAGCCCCGGGTATACTTCTCGAAAAATTTCAAAATTTACATTACCGGATTCCTCGTCTCACCACGAGTCCGTACCTATAAAGTTTACCAAAATCAGAGTTCAAATGCCCTCTCAAATCCTAAATTTTTATTTCAAAACCCAAGCCCTAGTTCTTCAAATTTTCACCGAATTTTTCAAGAATTAAAGGTTGATTCTTCAATAAAATTGCGTTTCTAGGTCACGAGACTTACCTCCAATCAATTCCCGTCAAAACCCTCTTCAATTTCTACTAAAAGCTCTTGAGGTGGTCAACAATGGAGGAAAATAATGAATGGGTCGCGGATGAAATAACATAATAAACCCTTCTCCCCAGCTATATTTTCTTCTACGCCCTCTCGCGTTCGCGATGCACAAAATTTCCACTGGCCAACTTTACCCTTCGCGAACGCGGTGACTTACCCGCGAGCGCGATGCCTTGCCTGATCCTACTACGCGAACGCGATGAACACCTAAGCTGGGCACTCTACTAACTACTACGCGAACGCGGGCCCAGCACCGCGAACGCGAAGCACCAGGGCCTCAACTTACGCTAACGCGTGGCCCTAACGCGAACGAGAAGAACACTTTCCAGGCCTCCTAACTTTACTCTACGCGTTCGCGACACACCCCACGCGAACGCGAAGAAGGAATCTTCTGCAATTACACAGCTGAAAAACCAGCAATTCCACAAGTCCAAAAATGATCCATTTGATCACCCGAAATCACCCGGAGGCCCCCGGGACCTCAACCAAAGGCACCAACATATCCCAAAATATCATACAAACTTGTTCCAATCATCAAAATATATCAAACAACACTAAAATATCAATTCACATCGGATTCAAGCTTAAGTTTCTTCAAAACTTCCGAAAAATGAATTCGATCAAAAACCCAACCAAAACACCTCCAAATGACCTGAAATTTTACCTGCACATCCAAAATCACCTAACGGAGCTACTGCAACTCTCGGAATTATATTCTGACCCCCGAATCAAAATTTTACCTACCAACCGAAATTCGCCAAAATACTAACTTCGCCAATTCAAGCCTAATTCTACACCGGACCTCCAAAATCAATCCCAATCGCGCTCCTAAGTCACAAATCATTCCCCGAAGCTAACCGAAATATCAGAATTCACATCCGAGCTCTCTAACTAAATAGTCAACTTCCGGTTGAATTTTTCCAAAACAAGCTTTCCTTTAAGAGAATAAGTGTCTCATTTCTATCTAGAACCAATCCAATTCGACTCGATCACCTCAAATACCGATAATGTATCATAGAGAAACACAATATGGGAGAAACGGGGCGGTGACTCACGTGACAATGGACCAGGTCGTCACACGGAGGGAGTATAATATACATGTTTAAGATTAGCTCAAATGGTGGTGCGCTCGCTTTGCATGCGAGAGGCACGGGGTTCGATCCCTCGCATCTCCACTAATAATGCCAGCTAAACAATAATTACGTAGTACTATTTTTTGGAATTTGCAAATATTTCATGAAAAAGTTTGTGCAACATAAAAGAAAATAACTAGATAGTAGTAGTTTTTTCGTTTTGAAAGTTCGTGAATATCGTCAAACCTTTATTATTAATTTTACAATAACAACATACTCAGTACAATTCCATAAGTGGGGTCTAGGGAAGGTGGTATGTACTGTGTACACAGAGGCGGATTCATGATTTGAGTCTTATGGGTTTCTATTGTTATTTTAGATTAATACCCAATAATAACTGTGTTCACAGTTAAATATTTATAAATACTAGTTTTAGTTTGCACGTGTGCATTACGCTGATCAATATAAACATATATAAAAAGAACAAATTATTGAAAAATAACAATTAATATTAGACTAAATCCAATATTTGTTTAAATGACGAAAATGAGTATTATTACATTGACACAACAATTGAATTTAGTATCTTCTGAATTTGTTGTATAATATTTGTGGTTAATAGATAATTTATTATATATTATATTATTGTATCTCACATAATATCTCATTAAAAATTCTACATTCATAATATCAATATAAAAGAAATACTTTTTAAAACTAAGTAAAAAGAAGGCGGAATGGCTTCCTGGTCACGTAAACTTGACGGGGTTTTAAAAGCCGATACATAAACTTTTAACTTTCCCATTTGTACACTCGAACTCATTTTTTTCGTAACTAATAAATACATTTGACCATTGACCATGCCCATGTGGCGTCAGTTGGTCCTAATCAGCAGGTCGCGTGAGGAACACAACGCACAGGAGCGTGAAAGCCCCCTTCCCAACGCCCATCAGTACAAAATGGGTTGTATTTAATTGTCTTCTTATTTATTCCTTCTAAAATACCCCCTTCCTCCATTTTTAAAAATATGAAGCTCCATTCCTCCTTCTTGTAAAATTTGAAGCTCCGTTTTTAATTTTTTTTCCATCTTTTCATACCGTGAAAATGATGAAAAGTTATATATTTTATCATTGTAGAGTTGAAGATAAGTTTTGTATCACTTGGACCATACAAAACTCGATCAGAACAAGATTAGCAGATAATAAACGAAAACAAAAATACGGGTGAGTGACTATGATCGATTTTGGAAGGGGGGGAGGGGGGGATGAGTGATTATGATCGATTTTGGAAGTTCATCCAGCACGACTGACCTTACGCCATATCCATCACCATAAACAAGTCCTTTTTGAATGTTGGAGAAGGTGAAAAGAATGTGGAAGATTCTAGAATTTAGAGATTGGAGGAAATGGCAACTTTCGTGGTTACTGTAAACCCTAGGGTCATATTCAGCGATGAGCACATCATTGCCATTCTCGACGAGATTTTCCGAACTTATGGAGAGTTCATTGATGGCGAGAAGGGCCTTACATATGTTCCCCTCACTTTTCAGATTCTTTTACCTTCTCCGATCATCAAAATTCTGGAATGAATAGAGGAGGGTTTCATT
>MU750914.1:70244-106055 GCA_026770625.1 Nicotiana glauca | reverse complement strand
ACAAATAGCTCAGTCAAATACGCAGTAAAATATCAAACGGGGCAGACCAAGTCACAATCCCTAGTAGTAAACAACCCCGCGCTCGTCATTGATCACGTGTTTCACCTTAATATAGCACTACGTTGTGCAAATCCGGGGTTACAAACCCTCAAGATATCATTTACTATCATTACTCACCTCAAGCCGGCCAAAATCCTAGCTCGCTATGACCTTGCCACGCAAATCGACCTTCTCGTGCGTCGAATCTGGTCAAAACCACAACGAATACGTTACAATAGGCTAAGGGAACATAACCCAATCGAAAAGACTCAAAAAATATCGAAATTCATGGAATTTGCAAAACCTGAGCCCCGAGCCCAATTCTCGAAAAATCAAAAAATTAACATCATCGAATTCCTCATCTCGCCACGAGTCTATACATACCAAAAATTCCCAAATTCGAGCCCAAATGACCCTTCAAATCCCACTTTGAGATACCAAATTTCCAAGCCCTAGTTTTACCCCCTTTTGATGAATTTCCACAAATTTCTATGTTAATTCTACCATTAAATCATGTTTAGGTCATAGAACTCACCTCCAATCACACTTGGTTGAAATCCCATTCGATTTCTCCCCCAAAGCTCTCAAGGTCGAAAAAAAATGGTGGAAATGAACTTAAGCTCGCAGAACAAAATGAGCTTTAAAACCCTTCTCTGAACAGTCATTTTCGCATCTGCGGTTACCTTACCGCATATGCGACTACCGCTTCTGCGGTTTTCCAACCGCTTCTACGGAACTCACTAATACGCCCAGGACCGCTTCTGTGGTTAGATATCCGCATTTGCGAACACCGCTTCTGCGCACCTTGTCCGCTTCTACAGAAATTGCCATGGCCTCTACATTTGCTTCTGCGATTCTTTTTCCGCATTTGCGGCATCGCAGATGCGACTCCAAGCCTGCTCCTACGGAACCAGCAATCTCCTCAAGAACTCGCACCTGTGACCAGATCCTCGCATTTGTAGATCCGCATATGCGGCCCCTTTTCCGCAGATGTGGAAATACCAGATACCAGCAAACTTCAGAATTTTCACAAGTCCAAAATTTATCCCGACGGCCATCCGAAATCACCCCGAGGCCCCCGGGACCTCAACCAAAAGTGCCAAACCATCCTAAAACATCATTCAAACTTGCTCCAATCATCAAAACACCACAAACAACACCAAAACCATCAAATTACATCGGATTCAAGCCTAAGTTTTTCTAAAACTTCCGATTTATGCATTTGATAAAAAACCCAACCAAAACTCCTCCGAATGACCTGAAATTTTGCACACACATCCAAAATCACCTAACGAAGCTATGGAAACTCTCACAATTCCATTCTGACCCTCGGATCAAAATCTCACCTATTAACCGGATTTCGCCAAAATACTAACTCTGCCAATTCAAGCCTAATTCTACACCGGACCTCCAAAATAAATTCCGATCACACTCCTAAGTCCCAAATCATTCCTCGAAGCTAACTGAATCACTGAAAATCACATCCGAGCCCTCTAACTCATTAGTCAACATCCGGTTGACTTTTTTAAAATAAGCCTTCCTTAAAGAGACTAAGTGTCTCATTTCCATCTAAAACCAATCCAATTCAACTCATTCACCCAAGACTCATATAATGAAACATAAGGAAGTAGAAAAGGGGGGAAACAAGGCGGTAACTCACATGATAATGGGCCGGGTCGTCACATACTCCCCAACTAAAACAAATGTTCATCCTCGAGCGAGTCAAAAAACATGCCTGCAGCATCAAACATGTGAGGATATCTGCTCTGCATCTCCCACTCGGTCTCCCAAGTGGCCTACTCCACGGGCCGACCCCTCCACCACATTTTTACCGAAGCTATATCCTTTGATCTGAACTTCCGAACCTGACAACCCAAAATAGCCACTGGCTCCACATCATAGGTCAAATCATCATCCAACTGAACAGTGCTGAAATCCAATACATGAGACGGGTCCCCAACATACTTCCGGAGCATAGAAACAAGAAATACGGGATGCATGCCTGACAAGCTGGGTGGCAAGGCAAGCTCATAAGTCACCTCCCCAATCCTCCTAAGTACCTCAAAAGGTCTAATAAACTGCGGACTCAGCTTGCCTTTCTTCCCAAACTGCATGACACCCTTCATGGGCGAAACCTTCAGCAAGACCTTCTCACCGACCATATACGACACATCCCGAACCTTCCGGTATGCATAGCTCTTCTGACACGACGGTGCTGTACGGAGCCTCTCCTGAATCAACTTCACCTTCTCTAAGGCATCATGAACCAACTCTATCCCCAATAGTCTAGCCTCGCCGGGCTCAAACCATCCAATCAGAGATCTACACCGCCTCCCATACAACGCCTCATACGGAGCCATCTGAATGCTCGACTGATAACTGTTGTTGTAGGCAAACTCTGCAAGCAGCAAAAAATCATTCCAAGACCTCCAAAATCAATAACACAGGCATGCAACATGTCCTCCAATATCTGAATGGTACGCTTGGACTGCCCGTCCGTTTGAGGATGAAATGTTATGCTCAACTCTACCTGCGTACCCAACTCTCGCTGAAATGTCCTCCAGAATTGAGAAGTAAACTGAGTAACTCTATTTGAGATAATAGACACTGGAACACCATGCAATCAAAAAATCTCTCGGATAAAGATCCCTGCCAGCTGCTCCAAAGAATAGGTAGTACCTACTGGAATGAAGTACGCGGATTTGGTCAGCCAGTCCACAATCACCCAAATCGAATCAAACTTCTTCGATGTCCGAGGGAGACCACTCACAAAATTCATAGTAATCCTCTCCCACTTCCACTTTGGAATAATCATCCGCTGAAGTACACCACCCGGTCTCTGATGCTCATATTTTACCTACTGACAATTGAGACACCGAGCCACAAACCCTACAATATCCTTCTTCATCCTCCTCCACCAATAGTGCTGCCTCAAGTCCTGATACATCTTCGCGGCACCCAGATGAATGGATACCGCGAGCTGCGGGCCTCCTCCAATATAAACTCCCGAAGCCCATCCACATTGGGCACACAAATCTGGCCCTGCATCCTCAACACACCATCATCACCAATGGTCACGTCTCTGGTATCATCATGCTGAACCCTATCCTTAAGGACAAGAAAATGTGGATCATCATATTGACGCTCTCTGATGCTATCATATAAGGAAGAACGAGAAACCATACAAGCCAACACCCGACTAGGCTCCGAAATATCTAGTCTCACCAACCGATTGGCCAAAGCTTGAACATCAACTGCAAAGGGCCTCTCCCTAACTGGGATATACACCAAACTCCCCATACTAACCGCCTTTCGGCTCAAGGCATCGGCCACTACATTGGCCTTCTCCGGGTGATACAGAATGGTGATGTCATAATCCTTAAGTAACTCTACCACCTCCGCTGCCTCAAATTGAGGTCCTTCTGCTCGAACAAATGTTGAAGATTGCGATGATCGGTGAATACCTCTCAAGATACACCATACAAGTAGTGCCTCCAAATCTTCAAAGCATGAACTATAGCAGCCAACTCCAAATCATATACATGGTAGTTCTTCTCGTGGGGCTTCAACTGACGATAAACGTATGCAATAACTCTACCTTCCTGCATCAACACACATCCGATCCCAACTCTCGAAGCATCACAATATACAGTGTAAGAACCTGAAACTGATGGCAAAACCAACACTGGAGCCGTGGTCAAAGCTGTCTTGAGCTTCTGAAAGCTCTCTTCGCACTCGTCCGACCATACAAATGGAGCACCCTTCTGAGTCAACTTGGTCAAGGGAGATGCAATAGAGGAAAATCCCTGAACAAACCGGCGATAATAACCTACCAACCCAAGGAAACTATGAATCTCTGTGGCTGAGGTCGGTCTAGGCCAACTCTGAACCGCCTCTATCTTCTTTGGGTCGACCTAAATACCCTCGCTGGACACCATGTGTCCCAAGAAAGCTATGAGCTGAGCCAAAACTCGCACTTGGAGAACTTTGCATAAAGCTTCTCCTCCCTCAATGCTGTGCGTGCTCCTCTTGGTTATGCGAGTACACCAGAATATCATTAATAAAACAATAACGATGAATCCAGATACGGCCAAAATACACTGTTCATCAAATGCATGAACGACGCTGGGGCATTAGTCAGCCCGAAAGACATGACAAGAAACTCATAGTGCCCATATCTAGTCCTGAAAGCAGTCTTCATAATATCAGAATCCCTGATCTTCAACTGGTGATAGCCCGAACGGAGATTAATCTTGGAGAACACCCTCGCTTCCTGAAGCTGGTCAAATAAATCATCAATGCGACGTAGAGGATATTTGTTCTTCACTGTTACTTTGTTCAATTTCTTGTAGTCAATGCACATTCTCATGGTGCCATCCTTCTTCTTCACAAATAGAACCAGTGCTCCCCACGGTGACACACTAGGCCGAATGAACCCCTTATCTAGGAGTTCCTGAAGCCGATCCTTCAATTCTTTCAACTCCATTGGTGCCATACGATACGTCGGAATGGAAATGGGCTGAGTAACCGGCACCAAGTTAATACTAAAGTCAATATCCTTATCCGGTGGTATACCCGACATGTCTGTAGGAAAAACATCAGGAAACTTCCTCACAACTGGGACTGAATCAATGCTAGGAGTCTCGGCTTCAACATCTCTCACAAATGCCAAGTATGAAAGGGAACCCTTCCCAACCATGCGCTGGGCTTTTAGGAAAGAAATCACCCAGCTAGGAACATAATCAGTCACGCCACGCCACTCGATCCTCGGTACACCCGGTATAGCCAGAGTGACTGTGTTAGCATGATAGTCCAGAATAGCATGACACGGAGATAACCAGTCCATGCCTAAAATAACATCAAAATCCACCATGCTCAATAGCAATAGATCAACTCGGGTCTCCAAACCCCCAATAGTCACCAAACATGACCAATACACATGGTCTACAACAACAGTATCGCCCACTGGGGTAGATACATGAACAGGTAAAGCAAGACACCCTCGGGTCGTACCCAAATGATGAGCAAAATATGAGGACACATAAGAATAGGTGGAACTGGGATCAAATAAGACTGAGGCATCTCTGTGGAAGACTAAAATAATACCTGTAATGACGGCATCCGAAGCAATGGCATCTGTCCTGCCCTGAAGAGCATAAAAGCGAGCCTGGCCACCGCCCGATCGACCTGTGCCTCTGGGGCAACCCCTAGCTGCGTGACCCTCACCCCTAGCTAGTGAGGCGGGTGCTGAAGAAACTGGACCAGAAGATGAGGGCTGACCCATCTACTGAGATGAGCTAGCAGCACGACGGGGACACTCCTTCTGCATATGCCCAAACTCTCCACACTCATTGCAACTCCCAAGTGCTGGGGACTGGGACTGAAGGGAACCCCTCGCGCCGGAGTGACTAGCTGATGCACTCGGCCTGGAAGAACCCTGAGCAGACAGAGCACGAGATGAACTCTGTGCTGGAAGAGCACTGAGAGATGGCTGGATCTGCTGAGAACCCTGATAACCACGACCTGAAGATGCCCCGCAATACTCGAGATGGGCTGACTGAGTGGGCCTGAAGGAACGACCCCGACCTTACTGGAACTAGCCCCTCGAAGGAGTGCCACTGTAACTACCAGAACCTCGAGGCCTCTTGGCCTCTCTCTCATCTCAATCCTAATGTCGAACCGCCTCAATCTCTTTAGCTATTTCAACCACCTCCTCAAATGTGGCACCCAGCACTCGCTCCCTAGTCATAAGAACACGAAGAGGGTAGTTAAGACCATTAACAAACCTCCGGATATGCTCACGATTTGTTAGAACCAGCCAAACTGCATAGCGAGCCAACTCTAAAAATCTCATCTCATACTGGGACACTGTTATATCTCCCTATCGTAGCCACTCAAACTGCCTGCGCAGCTCCTCTCTGCGGGACTGCGGTACATACTTCTCCAAAAAGAGAGTGGAGAACTCCTGCCAAGTCAAAGGCGCTGCACCAGCCGGCCTACGCCTCTCATACGCTTCCCACCAAGTGAAGGCAGCCCCAGTAAACTGAAAAGTAGTAAAAGCCACACGGTTAGAGTTAAGGATCCAGCTGTACGGAGCATATGCTGACACCTATCAAGAAAACCCTAGGCATCCTTGCCCTCAGCTCCATTAAATGTCGGAGGCTGGAGTCTACCAAACCTCTCGAGTCGACGCTGCTCGTCCTCGGGCATAACTGGAACCCTGAACTCCTGTACTAGAGCAACTGGCTGAGCTGGAGGTGCCTTTGGAGTCTGTAATCCCTGCACTACCTGCATAGGTATGTGAGCAACGGGGGTCCGATTGCCTCCCCTGGCCTGTGAAGTAGCTGCTGTTGCTGTGGTGGCCGAAACCACCTAAGCCAGGCCCGTGCAAACTATCAATATCTGGGTCAATGTCTCCTAAAGACCCGGAATCACAATGGGCACAGCTGGTGCCTGAACTGGTGTTGTTGGAGCCTGGTCCTGAGTTGGGGTAACTGGAGGATCCACAGGTGCTGCCCCTGCTGCTCTACCTCTGCCACGACCATGACCGCGTCCGCGTCCACGTCCTCTGGTGGCCTCAGTGGGTGGTACTTGTGGTCGTCCATCACGTCTGGTAGCTCGTGTCCTCACCATCTGTGAGAGAATAGAACAAAGAGAAGTTTAGTGCTCGGATCAACAAGTTCGCACAACAGAATTTCAAGAATGAGAAGTTTTCCTAAAAGGTTCTGCAGCCTCCCAAGGATAAGTACAAACGTCTCTGTACCGATCCGCGAGACTCTACTAAACTAGCTCATGACTCGCGAGACCTAGTAACTTAGGCTCTGATACCAACTTGTCATGACCCAATTCCCAAACCCGGTTGTGATGGCGCCTCTCGTGAAGACAAGGCCAGCCAGAACAACTCCAACACCTCTTTTGAAATAATTAATTAACATTTACAACTCTATCAAATGCTTAATATAGTAATAAATACAGAATAGCAATAATTACGAGGGAAACCATCCCGACACAGCCCAAACCGAGGTGTCACAAGTCATGAGCTACTACAGAATTTCAAAAAAAAGAGTCTACAAAATAGAATATCTGATACAGAAGTCTAGAATAACTAAAATAGCATAAAATAGGGGAGTGAAGAGGCTGCAGACGTCAACAGCTACCTTGATGCTCCGATCTCGCTGCCTGATCTGGGAAGGATGTCAATGCTTAGGTGCGGACTCTGCTAATGATGAATCTGCACGCATGGTGCAGGGAGTAATGTGAGTACTCCGACCCAGTGAGTAATAATAATAAACAATAACTGAATATAAGAAAACACACAACAGCACAAGGCAGTTCTATATCAGGCAGCAAATTACTTAAAGCAGTAAAATCAGTGAAAGTTAAATGAAATCTCAGTTTTAAAGGAAGGTGAATCAGATAAAAATACATTTAAGTAGTAGATAGTAAAAATTGCCCCTCGGACCCAGTATCAACCGCTCAGCACAATAACAGCCCCTCGGGCTCAATCTCTCTCAGTCACTCTCATAATAATATCATATAGTAACCGCTGCGGCGTACAGCCCGATCCACATCTCGCTGCGGCGTGCAGCCCGAACCATATCTCGCTGCGACGTGCAGCTCGATCCATATGGGTACTTGCGCTCACTATGGGGGTGTAGACTTTGGAGGGGCTCCTACAGCCCAAGCGCAATATTGCCGCGGCATGCAGCTCGATCCACATAAACATTTACTATGGCTTGCAGCCCGATCCATATAATTATTTGTTGCGGCGTGCAGCCCTATCCATAATATATATAACATCCTCACTGTTGGGTTCTCAACCCCTCTCAGTCATTTTAGGACACAATAGTATAAGGTGGGGGTCTCAGCCCACATATTTCCCTCATTTAAGATTAACACTTATAAAAGTGGGTCACATTGTTTAAACAAAAGGAAACATGACTGAGGGTGTGATTTTCAATAAGAAAAGTGAGTAAAATCAGTCATAATGCCCCTAAAGGTTCTACAAGTTAGCACGAGGCCCTAAACATGGAAACTAGCCCAAATAATGATGATAAACAAACATCTCAGTCAAATACGTGGTAAAATATCAAACGGGACGGACCAAGTCACAATTTCCAATAGTAAACAATCTTGCGCTCGTCATTGAGCACGTGTTTCACGTCAATATAGCACTAAATTATGCAAATATGGGGTTTCAAACACTCAGGATATCATTTACTATCATTACTCACCTCAAGCCGGCCAAAATCCTAGCTCGCTATGCCCTTGCCTCGCAAATCGACCTCCTCGATTTGACGAATCTGGTCAAAACCACAATGAATACGTTACAATAGGCTAAGGGAACATAACCCAATCGAAAAGACTAAAAAAATATCAAAATTCATGGAATTTGCAAAACCCGAGCCCCGGGCCTACTTCTCGAAAAATTAGAAAATTAACATCATCGGATTCCTCATCCCGCCACGAGTCTATACATACCAAACACTCCCAAATCCGAGCCCAAATGACCCTTCAAATCCCACTTTGACATACCAAATTTCCACGCCCTAGATTTACCCCGTTTTGATGAATTTCCACAAATTTCTATGTTAATTCTACCATTAAATCATGTATTTAGGATATAGAACTCACCTCCAATCAGACTTGGTCGAAATCCCCTTCAATTTCTGCCCAAAAGCTCTCAAGGTCGATCAAAAATGGTGGAAATGAACTTAAGCTCGCAGAACAAAATGAGCTTTAAAACCCTTCTCTGAATAGTCATTTTTGCATCTGCGGTTACCTTACCGCATATGCGACTACCACTTCTGTGGTTTTCCATTTGCTTATGAGGAACTCACTAATATGCCCAGGACCGCTTCTGCGGTCAGATATCTGCATTTGCAGACACCGCTTCTGCGCACCTTGTTCGTTTCTGCGAAAATTACCATGGCATCTACCTTCGCTTCTGCGATTCTTTTTCCGCATCCGTGATATCGCAGATGCGGCTCCAAGCCCGCACCTAAGGAAACAACAATCTCCTCAAGAACTCGCACGTGCGACCAGATCCTCTCATCTGCGGCCCCTTTTCCGCAGATGCGGAAATACCGGATACCAGCAAACTTCAGAATTTTCACAAGTCCAAAATTAATCCCGATGGCCATCCGAAATCACCCCGAGGCCCCCGGCACCTCAACAAAAAGTGCCAACCCATCCTAAAACATCATTCAAACTTGCCCCAATCATCAAAACACCACAAACAACACCAAAACCATCAAATTACATCGGATTCAGGCCTAAGTTCTTCTAAAACATCCGAATTATGCATTTGATAAAAAACACGACCAAAATCCTCCGAATTACCTAAAAGTTTGCACACACATCCAAAATCACCTAACGAAGCTACAACAACTCTCAGAATTTCATTCCGACCCTCGGATCTAAATCTCACCTATCAACCGAATTTTGCCAAAATACTAACTCCGCCAATTCAAGCCTAATTCTACACCGGACCTCCGAAATAAATTCTGATCACACTCCTAAGTCACAAATCATCCCCCGAAGATAACCGAATCACCAGAAATCACATCCGAGCCCTCTAACTCATTAGTCAACATCTGGTTGACTTTTCCAAAATAAGCCTTCTTAAAGAGACTAAGTGTCTCATTTCCATCTAAAACCAATCCAATTCAACTTATTCACCCAAGACTCCTATAATGAAACATAAGGAAGTAGAAAATGGGGGAAGGAGGGTGTTAACTCACGTGACGACGGGCCTGGTTGTCACAAGTGAAATTTTTGATATCGGGGTCGGAATCCAATTTCAGAAGTTAGAGTAGGTCCGTAATGTCAAATATGACTTGTGTGCAAAATTTGAGGTCAACCAGACGTGATTTGATAGAATTCAACATTTAATGGAGAAGTTTGAAATTCTAAAGTTCCTTAAGCTTGGATTGGGGGTCCATTCATGATTTTTGCATTGTTTGATATGATTTGAGGCCTCGAGCAAGTCCATAATGTGTTTTGGGACTGGTTGGTATGATTGGTTGGGGTCCCGGGGGCCTCGGGTGATTTTGGATTGTTAACAGAATAATTTTTGGAATTTGAAGAAGAAGAGATCAGCAGAGTCGCCATGCAGTCGACGCCCCTTTTTTCTAAAACTGAAAAATCGGGTTTACGACATTTTGGGAAGACAACTCTATTCCCGTCTGGGAATTGGGTTTTTGGATTTGAAGAGTCACCACCTAATAATTATAGTGCATTATGACACTTTAAGGAAGAATTCGAGATGAAGAACCAGAGTTTGGGTAAGGGCTAGAAATTATCTCGAGGGGAAGGTGTTAGGCACCCCTCAAGATGCACTAGTGTGGTTTTCGGCCATGTTACAATTGTGACTTTAAGCAAGCAAACATGAGTAGACAAGCAAGAATTACAAATACAAGGAGGGGTTTTCATATAATAGTTGCAAATAATTTGAAACTAAAACGAATTTAAGGAAGCTAAAATTTTACATAGAAAATAGTTTTAAAAATCAGAATAAACAAGTAGAGAAAGAAAAGTTTTACATAATTGCTAGAAGTAGCAGTAAAAGAAGCTAAAATTTGGGAAAAAGCAGTCTTTGAAGCAAAATAAACAAGTAAAGGGAAAGGGGTCCTACGTTTATAAATAATATGGATCACCCCACACAACACCCGATAACCATTTACACACGTGGTGTTATCGCGTGGTCATCATATCCATATTTTACCCTTCCTACCCCGTTAAGGTATTAAAGCGTGGAATATCTCGTTACTTATTGCATGCTAGTACCCGTCCCAATCCTATCAGTCCCAGAGGCAATTGGACTACTAATCCTAAAGGGAGAGGGGTTTGGGGCTTTTAGGAGTTTTCAAAGGACAAAATACTAAGGCGTCAACCAAAACACATAATGCAAATAAAGGGGAAAGCAAATAAGCAGGTAGGGCTCAAGTAAGCCTCCTTAAATCAGATAAAAGCCATAGAGTTTAGCATGACTTACACGTACTGGTTTGGTCTTAAATAAATAAAGCAACGAGCGGACTGGTTCAACACATATTTTTAGACGAAAATTCTACATTAAGATCGCTCGAATGCAGTTGTCTAAAACTGATCTGATTGATTAATTAATCCTTTGCCTAAGTGTTGGATAGAATTACTGATTTTAAAACATAAACTGATTATAAAAGCAAAGTTATATAGTGAAAGGAGTTTCAGAAAGAAGTGTACTATTTTGAAAAGGTTTTAACAAGAAAGAAACGAACATCAGAAGACATGCAGATTAATTGGGAAAGAACTACATGAGTTTCAGAAAAATGCAGATTTGTCTAGAAAAGATCCGTTACTTTAGTAAATACTACTTTTGAAAGGTGAATTCTATTTTGAATGAGTGAAACGACTTAGGTTCGAAGCTCCTATAGGCATGCTCTCTATGCGTTAACTAACTTAGACCTTTTAAATGGGAGTACTGTAGACATGGATATATATACAACTCTATTGTTAGGCCTAGTTGTTTGCCTAATGACATTATTGTATGCAGAAGTACGAATCCCTATAGGCATATTTTCTATATGCTTAGTTGTTAAGCCTAATTGTTTTTCTAATGGAATTATTATATGCGGAAATGCAAATCCCTATAGGCATGCTATCTAGATACTTAATTGCAGAAATCGAATGTTAAATCCTATAGACATGCTTTCTACGCGTGAATTTGCACAAATCAGAAATAAATCCCTATAGGCATGTTTTCTACCCTTAGTGCAGGGTGGAAGGGCCAGCCCTCAGGTGTCCAAGTTCAGAGGGAGCTCAGAGGTCCCAAGGCAAGGCTCACAAGAGAGGGGCGAAACTTCTAAGAATGAGTGCAACTGCAATAGAGAGGGATAGGGAATGCCAAGGCAGGCTGGTGGTCATGCCCAGCCATAAGGTAGACTGGCACATCCCCGACCAAACATGTTGGCCAAAATTTGGAGAGTAAGGACCTATTGAAGGTCAAGCTATGGCCTGGGCAGTAATTAGAATACTGTCAGGCCAAAGCTTTAACGCAGCACACATAGTAAGGGAATGGGTATGGGAAATTGAAAAAAAGGCTTAGGGCCCAAAGGGTCCAGTTCATATCCATGGACAATAACTTCAGAAATATTGCCATGTTTTTGAACCATAACTTAAAGCATATAAGGGGATATAGGGATGTGATTCATTACAAGAAGTGAGCAGGACATAAGCACATTGCACAAAGATTAAATGCTTCAGACATGAAAGTAAACACAGACATAAGAACTGGCAAGTAAACACATTGGAGTTGGGAATAGAAATAAAAATAGGACATACCAGTTTCAGAAAGCAAAGAGAGCAGAAACCTTGCAACTGGCCACAGTACAAATAGCAAGAGTATACTTACGCGTGTGAGTGTGATTTCAAGAAAAAGACTCGAGTTTATGTTGTGTCTGGAATGCAGAAGGGCAACCCCTTTTATAGTGTAGAGAAACAAACAAAGAAGGCAAGGAGATATCATTGAAATTAGACTCCCTTTGTTTAAGGGATTCTGATTTTAACGGGTGAAAATAAGTTAAGGAAAGAAATTTGATCAAAACCTTTCAAAGTAGCACAAAAGAGGTAAGTACATAGAAGTTATTTAAGGAAAACAATCCATGGTACACGATTTGTGCCAAATATGGTAAGGGAATCAATTAAACAGCCATGAAACCAAAATTACGAGTTCAATTTGAATGAAACCAGTCAAGAAAGGTAAAGGAGGTTCAATCGAAGGAAGGTCAGTGACAATTCATCAGCCTTATTAAACGGATCTCAGAATCAATCACTTAGTTGGCAAGACTTTTGAAAGAGGAGTTTCTCATATAAAAAGCAGACAGATCAAACAAAAAGGGATCGTCATGTTACTTAGCAAAAGAGTCTAACATTGAGAGGCTTAGAATCATAAACAAAAGGGATACGAGTTCAGTTATAAACTCATAGTGAGCCTGAAAGTCTAGGGTCCCAAAGTGGAACCCTAATCCAACTTGTCAAAGAAACCCCCAAAATCTAGGGCTTCAAATCGAATCACACATAGAGATGAGAAGGCAAGTCAATGAAAACAGACTCAACGATCTATTTCAGAGCCTCATGAGAAACAAACAAATGTGATAGCCGGTTTGAAACAATCAAAGAAAGAAAATTGATTTAAGGCATGAAGAACATATTTTTAGAAAACTCGGAACCTAAGCAAGTTCAGGAGAGAAGGAGTAATACCAACTTAGAAAGCAGTAGATGAAACACGCTTAGCAAGAACATAACAGAGTCCAATAGAGCAAACAAAATTAAAGAGTTCTGATTCACAGTAAGAAGAATCATGCTTAATAGAAGGAAAGACGGAAGAGCAAACATATGTGTAGTAAAAAGAAAACATACGAGCATAACACAGATATGCACACACAAAAAAAAAGGAACAGAAAGAATCAAAAAAACTTTTTTGGAAAACTTTCAGAAAGCCTAAATTGAAAACAAGCGAGTTTTGAAAGGAAAATTTGGGGAAAACACTTAAAAGAGGTCCATAGAACACCGATATAGCATAGATCTAAGAAAACAAACAGAGAAGAACCTCGAACAACTTAGGGTTTCTGAGAAACCCTAGAAATGAGAAGGTCTTGGAAAAACAAGTAAGATCCCTGGTCGAAGAGGTCAGGAATCAGGCCTCTAGTGCTTGAATACGCTGGAGCATGGCCGGAGAGGCCATAGAACTATAGATCTGAGAAGATCTGAAAAGAGAACCATCGAAGTCAGCCTTCAAAACCTCGAACACCCAAGGTCTAATGGTGGAGGGGGATGTGTACAGGCCATTCATGGACTGAGAAGCCATGGATTCCGGTGAAAGGCGGTTGAAAAGGGGTAGAAGAAGGTTAGGGTTCCGAAGAACCTTCGGGAGAGTTTTGGGAGAGGAGAGTATTTGAAGGCGGTGGAACAAATGAGAATGAGGGGATTAGGGTGTATTCGGTGGGTTAAAAAAGGTAAGGAACGATTTTGGCCGTTGATCAAAATGATCAACGGCCTGGATTGAAAGAAAGGTCGGGCGGTTTTTTTTAATTGGGTCGGGGGCCGGGTAAGAAACAAAATTGGGATGATTTAATTGGGGTAGAATTGGGTTGATTTAAGGGCTACAATGGAAATGTAAAATAGGCTGTAATTGAAATAAATGAGGCTAAATGTTAAATAGCCAATTTTCCCCTTTTTATTTTATAAAAATAGTAATAATGATTCTAAAAGTAAATAAAAAACACTAAGCAAACAAATACTATATGAATATTAATTTAAAAATGCTGAAAATAATTTTATAATTACAAAAATACTACTAATCGCAAAATAGGCTATAATTGCAATTACATGCAATTTAGCTTTAAAAAATATCAAATAAATTCGTAAAAATATGCAAAAATTACCTTAATTATATTTTGGTGTAAATATGAGAATAAAATAAGCTATTCTCCTAAAATGATAATTTTTGAAAATAATTACTGGATTTTGTTATATTAAAATAGGCAATCAATTGGTTTAAAAATTAAAAGAAATGCCAAAACTTTGGGCATGCTGCACATATATGCTATTCTGGAAATATTTTGGGTATAAAAATACTTAGGAATAGGTATCAACATCTGGTGTAACCGCACCTGCAAGGCTTGGGCCGCAGGTGCGAAGCCGCAGAAGCGGCCCTTGGGTCGCATAAGTGGAAATGGGCCGACCAGGATGGGACCGCAGATGCATGATTGCACCTGCGGAATCTAAGTCTAGGAGTAGGACCGCATATGCGGAGGGTATCCCTCACTTGCGGAACCGCAGAAGCGGTCTGGTGATCGCATGTGCGGTAATGCTGGAATCAGTAAGGTTGTTTAAAATAGTGCTTTAGCTCATTTCAACCCCATTTTCTCCATGGGAGCCGATCTATGGGAAAGTTTCGAGCTCCATATTTGTCATTCATGTCAAGGTAAGTGGTTTCTACTAGTTTTGGGTTAAATACTCTGATTATTTATGGATTAGAGCATGGAAATTAGTGAGAATTGTGGGTTTTTGGTGGGAGACCTAGAAATTTATATTTTGGATTTTTACCACGATTTTGGGCATGGAATTAGGATAATATCATATATTTGAGTTCGTGAGTTCATGGGTAAACTTTATTTTCGAAAAATTTCGGAATCCGAGCACGCGGGCTTGATGATAATTTTGTCAGCTTTTCGATCAAGGTTAGGAATTGTTATAAATTGGATTTTAATGAGTAATTGAACATATATTAATGGATTTGCATAATTATTGGCTAGTTTTGGATCATTGTGCATCGATTCGAGTCTTCGGAAGGGAGTGGAATGCCGGTTATGGATCTTCGAAGCGGGGTGAGTCTCCTTTATAACCTTGTAAGAGGGAATTGTCCCCATAGGTGAAATATGGTTACGTGATCCTATTTGTGGCGTCTACGTATGCATGAGGTGATGAGAGTCGGTGCGTATCTACTAAATGTGCAAGTCCAGGTAGTCTAGGACCCAAATGCATGCTATACTTGGAACATCTGGAATCTTATTGACAATTGAATTGCTTAAATCCTATCGAATTGGTAAATAAATTTTGTAAAAAAAGATTAAACTTCATTTTCTTACATCATTAAAAGAGAATTGGCTTTTATTTGGATAAATGTTCCCTGATAAAGTCTTAATTGGCTGTTTGAATGTGTCTATCTATGCGTGCCCGTGTCACATGTATGATTCGCGAGCGGGGTGTTTGTTTATTTATGTTGACCGTATCGCATGTATGATTCACGAGCAGGGTAATAGATACATCTATGGTTCACACCGTTTGACCCTCGACAATGCACATTTTATATTTATGTTGGATCGGGCCATACGACCTCGACAACATATGCGCATGCTTGTATTGTTGCTTGAGATTTATAAATGTTGATATTTGCCTTTCCTGGCCGAAGATAAAATGATAAAGATAATGAAAAGTAAATCTTTGGAAATCCATTATTATTTGGGAAGTTGTTTGCCTGCTATCTAGCTTTATGAATTATAATTGTTTATTTTTATAAAATCCATGATCTCCTCACATTTTTACTATATTATCATTGGACCACTAGTAAGTGTCGAAGTCGACCTCTCGTCTCTACTTCTTCGAGATTATATGGGATACTCGCTGGGTACACCTAATTTTCATACTCATACTACACTTGCTGTGCATTTTTGTTGCACAGGCACATGCATCTCTAGTGGCCTAGTGGGCGTAGCATCATGGTTGATACGGAGACTTAGGTGAGCTGCACTTCCCGAGACGACCCGCAGCCAGCAGAGTCTTTTTCAGATTACTGTATTTACTTTCTATCCAATATTCTATTCCGGACGGTTGTTGTTACATTATTTCATAGAAATTGCTCATGCACCCGTGACACCAGGTTCTGGGATGATTATGGGGTATTCTGTATTTACTTCTAAATATTCTTTTATTTATTTACTTTCGTAAAGATTATATTTTACTATCTGAATTGAAGGAAAATATCAGTTTTTAAAATTATTAAGATAAGAATTAAATTAAGCATTTATGGTTGGCTTGCCTGACAGCGGTGTCCGGCACCATCACAATCCTTAGTGGATTTTGGGTCGTGACAATAATTTGAAATTTTAGGATTTGTAGTTGAACTTTAGTTTATGAATTGGACCTTTTGGATATTAAAATGAATTTTTAGCTTATAAATTGAAATTTTTGGATATGAGTTGAACTTTTAGTTTATGAATTGAACTTTTAGTTTATAAATTGTAATTTTAGGATATGAATTGAACTTTTAGGATTTGTAGTTGAACATTTAGTTTATGAATTAGACTTTTAGTCTATAAATTGAACTTTTAGTTTATAAATTAAAATTTTAGGATATGAATTGAACTTTTAGGATTTTTAGTTTATGAATTGGATCTTTTGGATATTAAATTGAATTTTTAGTTTATAAATTAAAATTTTAGGATATAAATTGAAATTTTAGGATTTGTAGTTGAACTTTTAGTTTATGAATTGGACTTTTTGGATATTAAATTGAATTTTTAGTTTATAAACTGAATTTTTTGGATATGAGTTGAACTTTTAGTTTATGAATTGAACTTTTAAATTATAAATTAAAATTTTAGGATATGAATTAAACTTTTTGGATTTGTAGTTGAACCTTTAGTTTATAAAAAATATTATGATATGGAATAATTAAATTAATTTATTCTTGTTTTATTTGTGTAGATGGAACATCGTACTTGGATATACAATATGAATTATTCTAATCGGCGGGGATTGTGGGAGGATTTTGTAGAAGGGGTTGATGCTTTATTATACATGCAATGTCACTTCCACCATACCAAAGTGACGGAATAATTAGGTGCCCTTGTGTTAGGTGCGGCTGTATGAAGTTTGAAAAACCGGAGGAAGTTAAGCTTCATCTTTATAGGAAGGGGTTTATAGAGAATTACTTTATGTGGACTAATCATGGAGAGATCGATGGTAGCCATGGAATATTTCATAACATAGTTGTTGGTGAAAGTAGTAGGCCAGTGGAGAATACAAAATCGTGATTCTAGAATTCATGATATGGTTACAGATGCTTTTGGGATGCACTTAGGGGGTGTGCCCAATAAAAATGTTGATCAAATTCCTAATGATGACGCAAAAACGTTTTTATGAATAGTTAGAGGAAGCTAGTCGTCCACTACGTAAAGGAAGTCCGCACTCTGAGCTGTCTTTTGCAGTTAGATTACTAAGTATCAAATCTGATTGGAATATTTCTCAAGCAGCCATGGACTCTTTCATTGACCTTATGAGTAAACTAGTTGACCCTAATATCAAATTACCTGGTAATTTCTGTAAGGCAAAGAGATTAGTTTCTAAGTTAGGACTTTCGTCAATATGAATATATTGTTATGAAGATGGTTGCATGTTATATTATAAAGATGATGCAACTTTAAACAGTTGTAAATTTTGCAAAAAGCCTCGTTTCAAGAGGCTTTCCAGCGGGAATATGGTCGCTATCAAGGCGATGCATTATTTACCTTTTATACCTAGGTTAAACAGGTTATATGCGTCAATGAGTTCTACTCCTCATATGAGATGGCACTTTGAAAAATAGAAGACCACCTGTTGTTATGTGTCATCCTTCAGATGGAGAAGCTTGGAAGCACTTTGATAGGACATATCCAGATTTTGCTAGTGAACCAATGAACATTCAGTTAGGTCTGTGTGCGGATGGCTTCACGCCTTTTCCTATATCTGCGACACCATATTCATGTTGGCCTGTCTATCTTACACCTTATAATCTACCACCCAAGTTTTATATGACTAGTCCATATATATTCTTAAATTGTATTATCCCCGGTCCACGTAACCTGAAAAGTTTGATTGATGCATATTTGCAGCCTTTGATTGATGAGCCAAAACAATTGTGGTATGATGGTGTTGAAACATATGACATATCAACCAAGCAGAATTTCAATTTGCGTGCTAATTTAATGTGGACTATTAATGATTTTCCTACGTATGGAATGTTGTCTGGGTGGATGACTGCTAGGAGGCTAGCTTGTCCTTACTGCATGGAAAATAGTAAAGCATTCACTTTGAAACATGGCCCAAAGCAATCATGGTTTGATTGTCATCGTCAATTCTCACATCATTATCATGAGTTTAGAAGGATGAAAAATGCATTTGTCATGACCCAGATTTCTCACCCTCGGTAGTCGTGATGGCGCATACTAGTAAAAGCTAGGTAAGCCAACCTTTTGAACAATTACCTTTTTCTCATTTAATCCTTTAACAATTAATAGCCAATATTAGTTAAAACAATGGAATTTATAAGCGGAAGACTTAAATAATATTTTAATAAAGATACCAACGCCAATCCATATATAAACTACCCAAGACTGGTGTCACAAATCCACAGACTGTCTAAGAATACTACAGATAAAGGTCCAAAAGATTTATTACAATACTGTTTCGGAAGTACGTAAAATAAATAGAATAAAAAGGATAGGAGAAGATGCCAAGGCCTGGGGACGCCTGCAAGGCTACCTCAAAATATCCATATGGACTGAAGGCAGCCACCTAAGCTAAGGTCCAAAAGCTGCTGCGCCGAGATCTGCACACAGTGCAAATTGTAGTATCAGCACCATCGACCCCATGTGCTGGTAAGTACCTAGCCTAACCTCTGCGAAGTAGTGACAAGGCTAGGACCAGACTACAAAATAAACCTATGCAGTTAGATCATATACATCGGAAAAATAGAAGCATGAATGTACAGTTAAGGTTGGGAGGGGGAACCATGCTGCGGGGACCCATCAGTTAAAAATAGAAAGAGAGCAAGTAAATACAAGGAACCCCATATCTCAATTATAAACAAAAATCAGAAATTAGACAAGTGCACGACATCACCCTTCATGCTTTTACTCTCGTCCTCACCATAAGAATCAATATAAACTCCACGACACCACCCTTCGTACTTTTACTCTCGTCCTCACCATAATATCAGTATAATCGGCATGGAATTGTACATCGTGCGACATGACATCACCCTTCGTGCTTTACACTCTTCCTCCCAAATATCATACACAACATCACCCTTCGTGATTTAACACTCTTCCTCACCAAAACAATACACGGTATCACCCTTCCTCACCCAATCAACAATCACAAGCAATAAGGGCAAGGAAATAAATGAAATCACAATAAGATCCCGGCAAGGGAACAATAGTACAACAATCAAATCCCAGCAAGGGAAAAACATCAAAAGTATTAACACCCCGGCAAGGGAGATAGCATTAAACAACAACATCCGACAAGGGAGACAATATAATAATTCTCTTTTTTTTTTCCACTTTTACTTCATAACTCACTTCACAACTTGAGCCAACGCTCTATAAGGTTCAATTGCCAATTATACTTCCACAATTCAATGTACAACTTGAACCAATGCTCTAATATACTCAAATACCATAATTACTCCCATAAACTTTGCTCAACAATCGAAATCATCACAAAAGGGCATGAATAATACAAACGGAGTCATAATAATCATAATGTAAGACTCACGGGCATGCTTGACTCTAACGTATAGATACTCGTCACCATGCCTATACGTCGTACTCAAAAAATAACACATAGAAAATAGGACACAAATCCTAATCCCTCAAGCTAAGGTTAGACCAAACACTTACCCCGAAGCCACGAACACATTTCAAGCCACAACTATCACTTTACCTCTTGATTCCACCACCAAATCGCTCGTATCTAGCCACAAGTTACTTAATTATATCAGTAAATGCTAAATAAATCAATTCCAATGCATGAAAATAGGTGTTCTAGAGTTTTCCCCAAAATCAAATCGAGCTTGGTCCAAACTCGCAATTCGGACCAAAACCTGATTACACATTCACCCCGAGCTCGGATATATAATTGGTTTTGGAATCCGACCTCAATTTGAGGTCTAAATCCCCAAATTTCAATATTCTTAGGGTTTACCTAAAATACCCAATTCCACCATGAAAACCCTAGATTCTAGGATGAAATCTTGTAAAAAGAACTTGAGGTGTGAAAGAAATAAGTTAAAAATCACTTACTAGTGTTTTGGGGAAGAAAGATTGTTTGAAAAATTGCCTCTTATGTTTTTAGGGTTTTGAAAACTGAAAAATAACTAAAAGCCCCGCTTAAATATACCCCTCTTAGACCCTCTCCACAGACAGCACAAAAAGGACCACGGCTGCGGAGCTCCACCTCAGACTACATGAAATCGAGCGCGGCCGCACAGGGAAGTCTTGCCCCACCGCAGACCGCATAATTCCCTCTGCGGTAACGAAGTCCCCATCACGACCACAAGAAACCACTGCGGACCGCACAATTGGGTTCAGAGACCTGCAACTTCTCTGAACCTGCAACAACTATGTTCTAAGTCAAACACATCCCAGAACCTATACAGAACTCACCCGAGTCCTCGAAACTCCAAACCAAATATGCATACTAACTCAAAAACATCATATAGACCTACTCGTGTGATCACATCATCAAAGTAACATCAACCATTATGAATTAAGCCTCAAATTCGTTTAATTACTCAAGAACATCCAAAATCTCTATTTTCTCAAATGAAGGTTCGATTTATACTAAACGGACTCCGATTCTTATCAAACTTCACAGGATCAACTTAAATATCATATAAGACCTGTATCGGGCTCCGAAACCACAATACGGGCCCAATACCATCAAATTCAAACATATTTCATTTCCAAAAATTCATATATATTCTAGGAACCCATTTTTCTTTTAAAATTCATTTCTCGGGCTTGGGACCTCGGAATTCGATCCCGAGCATATGCCCAAGTCCCATATTTTCTTACGGACCCTCCAGGACCATCAAATCACATGTTCGGGTCCGTTTATCCAAAATGTTGACCGAAGTCAACTTAAATTCATTTTTAAAAGCAAGATTTATCATTTTTCACAGATTTTCACATGATAGCTTTCCGGATACGCGCCCGAACTACGCATGCAAATTGAGATGAGACAAAAGAGAGGTTTTAAGGCCTCTAGACATTCAATTTACTTGCAACAAAAGGTCATCACATTCTCCACCTCTAAAAAAACCGTTCGTCCTCGAACGAACATAAGAAGGAAGTACCTGAGTCAGGGAAAAGATGGGGATAATGCCTCCGCATATCAGAATCGGACTCCCAGGTCGATGCCTCTGCAGGCTGACCTCTCCGCTGAACGCGAACAGAAGGGAAACTCTTCGATCTCAACTGAAGGACTTGCCAGTCTTGAATAACTACCGGCTCCTCCTCATAGGACAAGTCTTTATCCCATTGGACAGTGCTGATATCTAACACGTGGGATGGATCGCCGTGATACTTCCGAAGCATGGACATATGAAACACTAGATGCACGACTGATAAGCTTGGTGGCAACGCAAGTCTGTAAGCCACCTCTCCCACTCAATCAAGAATCTCAAACGGGCCAATGAACCTAGGTCTATGCTTTCCCTTCTTCCCAAATCTCATCACACCCTTCATAGGCGATACCCGAAGTAATACCCGCTCACCAACCATGAATGCCAAATCTCAAACCTTACGATCGGCATAACTCTTTTACCTGGACTGAGCTATACGAAGCCTATCCTGGATAATCCTGACCTTGTCCAAGGCATCATGTACTAGATCCATACCCAACAACCAAGCCTCTTCCGGCTCAAACCATCCAACCGACACCGCCTACCATATAACGCCTAATAAGGAGCCATGTGGATAATCGACTGGTAGTTGTTGTTTTAGGCAAACTCTACTAAAGGCAAAAACTGATCCCACGAGCCTCCAAATTCAATGACACAAGCTCAGAGCATATCCTCCAAAATCTAAATAGTCCGCTCAGACTAACTGTCCGTCTGAGGATGAAATAATATACTCAACTTAACCCGTGTGCCAAACTCTTGCTGAACCGCTCTCCAGAAATGTGAGGTAAATTATGTACCTCGATCCAAAATTATAGACACGGGAACACCATGGAGACGAACAATCTCCTAGATATAGATCTCGGCTAACCTCTCAGAAGAGTAGAAGGCTGCCACAGGAATGAAATGTGCTGACTTAGTGAGCTTATCAACAATAACCCACACTGCATCAAACTTCCTTTGAGTCCATGGGAGTCTAACAATGATGTCCATAGTGATACGCTCCCACTTCCTCTCAGGAATCTCAATCTTCTGGAACAAACCACTAGGCCTCTGATGCTCATACTTAACCTGCTGACAATTCAAACACTGAGCCACATGTGCAACAATGTCCTTCTTCATTCTCATCCACCAATAATGTTGCCGCAAATCATGATACATCTTAGCGGCGCTCGAATGAATAGAGTACCGGGAACTATCGGCCTCCTCTAGAATTAGCTCTCAAAGCCCATCCACATTAGGCATACAAACTCGACCCTATAGCCTCAGAACTCTATCATCTCCTAAGGGAACCTGCTTGGCTCCTCCGTGCTGCATCGTGTCACTAAGGACACACAAATGAGGATAATCATACTGCCGATCTTGGATACACTCCAATAAAGAAGAACAGGCGACTGTGCAAGCTAACACACGGCTGGGCTTAGAAACATCCAACCTCACAAATTGATTGGACAAAGCCTGAACATCCAAAGAAAGTAGTCTCTCACCGACTGAAATATATGCAACACTGCCCATATTAGCTGACTTCTTACTCAAAGCATCGGCTACCACATTTTTCTTCATCGGGTGATATAAGATGGTGATATCATAGTCTTGCAATAGCTCCAACTACCTCCTCTGCCTCAAATTTAGCTCCTTCTGATTGAACAAGTACTGCAAACTCTTATGATCCGTGAACACCTTGCATGCCACGCCATACAGATAATGCCTCCAAATCTTCAACGCGTGAACAATGGATGCTAACTCCAAATCATGGACAGGATAATTCTTCTCATGAATCTTTAACTGACGCAAAGCATAAGCAATGACCTTACGATCCTGTATCAACACCGCACCAAGTCCAATACGATATACATCACAATAAACTGTATATGGCCCTAAACCTGTGGGAAAAACCAACACTGGCGCTGTAGTCAAAGCTATCTTGAGCTTCTGAAAGCTTGCCTCACATTCATTCGACAACCTGAACTGGGCACCCTTCTAGGTCAACCTGGTCATCAGGGCTGCAATAGATGAAAACCCCTTCACAAACCGACGATAATAGCCTGCCAATCCCAAGAAACTCTGGATCTTGGTAGCTGATGCTGGTCTAGGCCAGTTCTCGATTGTCTCAATCTTTTTCGAATCTACCTGAATACCCTTTGCTAATACAACATGACCCAAGAATGCAACTGAACTCAACCAGAACTCACACTTCGAAAACTTAGCATACAACTGAATATCTCTCAAAATTCAGAAGAACCACTCTTACATGCTGCTCGTGCTCCTCCCGACTGCGGGAATACATCAAAATATCATCAATGAAGACTATCACGAACGAGTCCAAGTAGGGCTTAAACACTCGGTTCATCAAATCCATAAAAGCTATTGGGGCATTTGTCAAATTGAATGACATCACCAAGAACTCATAATGCCCGTATTGAGTGCGGAAACCTATCTTAGGGACATCGGGTGCCCTAATCCTCAAATGATGGTAGCCAGATCGCAAGTCAATCTTTGAAAATACCTTGGCACCCTGAAGCTGATCAAACAAATCATCAATCCTCGGTAATGGATACTTATTCTTGATTGTAACCTTGTTCAACTGCCGGTAATCTATACACATTCTCATCGATCTGTCCTTCTTCTTAACAAACAACACTGGTTCACCCTAAGGCGAGAAATTAGGTCTAAGGAAACCTTTTTTAAGCAAGTCTTGCAACTGCTCCTTCAACTCTTTAAACTCAGGAGGGGCCATACGATACGACGGAATAGAAATGGGTTGAGTGCCTAGAGCCAAATCAATGCAGAAGTCAATATCCTTATCAAGTGGCAAACCCGGCAGGTCTGAAGGAAATACCTCAGGAAACTCACGAACAAAGGCACAAAATTGATAGAAGGAACCTCAACACTAGAATCATGAACATATGCTAAATAGGCCAAACACCCCTTTTCGACCATATGTCGAGCCTTCATATATGATATAACACTATGGGTAGAATGACAAAGAGTCCGTCTTCACTCTAAATGAGGTACCTAGCAAGGCTAAGGTCACAGTCTTGGCATGACAATCCAAGATAGCATGGTAAGGTGATAACTAGTCCATACCCAATATGAAATCAAAATCAACCATGTCCAAAATTAACAAATCTACATGAGTCTCAAGGCCCCCCAATCATAACTATACACGAACAATAGACACGATCTACCATAATAGAATCACCCACTGGTGTAGACACATATACAAGAGCACTCAAAGAATCACTAGGCATGACCAGATACGACACAAAATAAGATGACACATAAGAGTATGTAGATCCGGGATCAAATAGAACTGAGGCATCTCTACTACAAACCAGAACAATACCTATGATAACCGTATTAGAAACCTCAGACTCGGGCCTGGCTGGAAGAGCATAACATCGGGGTTGGGCCCCACCACCCTAAACTACATTTTTGGGACGTCCTACTGTTGGATGTCCTCCACCTCTAGCACCTCTACCTCTACCTCTAGCCGGCTGAGCGGGTTGTGGAACACTCGGTGTCTGAACCATGACATAAGAGCCCTGATGCTGAGAACTGCTCGATGCTCGAGGGAAAAATATAGCAATGTAAACCATCTCACCACAAGTATTACAAGCCCTCGGCTGCTGAGACTGCTGACCCTGACGACCTGAATGACCACCCCAAAAACTCTAGAGCGGCAGTGCACTGATAGGAGCTGGTGGTGCACTGTAGGACTACTGATCAGAATAGTGCATGTGAGAACCACGACCACCTGAAGCATCGTGAGAAACTTGAAGTTCTGACTAAAAAGGCCTAGGAGGGTGGCCTCTACCATATGAATCCCTGCCTCCAGACAAGGTATCACTATATCTGCCTGAATGATGAGGCCTCTTGTCAGACCCTGACCAACTCCCTATAATAGGACCATCTCAACTCTCTTGGCCACATTTGCTGCCTCCTGAAAAGAAATCTCACTCCTCGTCTCCTTGGCCATATGAAGTTGAATAGGTTGAATGAGCCCTTCAATGAACCTCCTCACTCTCTCCCTCTCTCTCTCGTTGGGGAATATAAGTAGAGCATGATAGGCCAAATCGATAAACCTGGTCTCGTATTGAGTAACAGTCATAGAACCCCACTGGAGACGCTCAAACTACCTCTGATAGATCTCTCTCTGAGTGACAGGAAGAAACTTCTCCATAAATAGCTGAGAACACTGATCCCAAGTCAAAGCTGGTGACCCAACTAGTCTAGCCAAATAATAATCTCTCCACCAAGTCTTGGCAGATCCAGATAAGCGAAAAGTAGCAAAGTAGACCCTATTGGTCTCCACTATCCCCATGTTCCTGAAAACCTCATGACAACTGTCCAAATAATCCTAGGGATCCTTAGAAGATGCACCGCTAAAAGTGATAGTGAAGAGCTTGGTGAACCTGTCCAATCTCCACAAGGCATCGGCAGACATAGCTGCTTCATCACCGGTCTGAGCTGTCACATCCAGCAAACCTGATCCAACTGGCTGAGCTGCTGGAGTTTGAAACTGGGGAGCCATCTGCTCCGAAGTGAGTGCAGCAGGAGTCTGGGCTCCTCCTCTAGCTTGATAGATAGCTGGTGCTACGGGAAGCAAACCTGCCTGGGCGACACTCTCCATAAGGTCCACTAGATGGACCAGGGCATCCTGAAGTACTGGGGTAGGTATGAACCCCTCTAGGACCTAAGGTTGGCCCAGCGGTACTACCTGGGCTGGAACCTCATCATCAAACTCAACTTGAGGCTCCGGTGCTGGTGCTGCTGCTCTAGGCTGAGCTCTACCCCTACCTCGGCCTCTAGCACGGCCTCGGCCTCACTCGCCGGCCCTTGTGAGAGTTGCATTTGGAGGCTTGGGCTATTGATCAGTGGATGAGAAAGTGCGTGTTCTCGCTATCTGCAAAAGAATAGAGTAGAAATTCAATTAGCATTGAGAAACCAAACCGCATAACAGGAAAGAATATATGTGAAGTTTTTCCTAATTCTGTAGCATGTGGGGGATAAATATAGACGTCTCCATACCGATCCCTCTGACTTTACTAAGCTTGTGTGTGAATTGTGAGACCTATGTAACCTAGAGCTCTGATACGAGCTTGTCACGACTTGGATTTCCCACCCTTGGGAGTCGTGATAGAGCCTACTAGTGAAAGCTAGGCAAACCAACCTTTTGAACAATTTACCTTTTCCTATTTAATCCTTTAACAATTAATATCCAATATCAGATAAAATAGCGAAATTTATAAGCGGAAGACTGTAATATTTTTTTAAATATACCAATTCCAATCCATACATAAACTACCCAAGATCGTTGTCATAAATCCACAGACTGTCTAAGAATACTAAAGATAAAGGTCTGAAAGATTTATTACAATAATGTTTCGGAAGTACGTAAAAGAAACAGAATAAAAGGGATAGGAGAAGACGCCAAGGCCTGCGGACACCTGCAGGGCTACCTCGGAATCTCCGTATGGACTGAAGGCAGCCACCCAAGCTAAGGTCCAAAAGCTGCTACGCCGGGATTTGCACACAGTGTAGAGTGTAGTATCAGCACAACCGACCCCATGTGCTTGTAAGTGAGTAGCCTAACCTCGGCGAAGTAGTAAAGAGGCTAGGACTAGACTACCAAATAAACATGTGCAGTTAAATCATATACAACGGAAAACTAGTAGTAGGAATATACAGTTAAAGATAGGAGGGGGAAACATGCTGCGGGGAACCATCAGTTAAAAATAGAAAGACAACAAGTAAATACAAGGAACCCCATATCTCAGTTATCAACAAGAATCAAAAATCAGACAAGTGCACGACATCACGCTTCGTGCTTTTACTCTCGTCCTCACCATAAGAATCAATATAAACTGCAAGACATCACCCTTCATGCTTTTGCTCTCATCCTCACCATAATATCAGTATAAGCGGCACGAATTGTACATCGTGCGCCACGACATCACCCTTCGTGCTTTACACTCTTCCTCACAAATATTATACATGGCATCACCCTTCGTGCTTTAACACTCTTCCTCACCAAAACAATACACGACATCACCCTTCGTGCTTTAACACTCTTCCTTACCCAAACAACAATCACAAGCAATAGGAGCAAGGAAATAAATGAAACCACAATAAGATCCCGGCAAGGGAACAATAGTAAAACAATCAAATCTTGGCAAGGTAAGAACATCAAAAGCATCAATATCCTGGCAAGGGAGATAGCATTAAACAACAACATCCCGGCAAGGGAGACAAGATAATAATTCTCTTTTTTTTTCTTAACTTTTACTTCATAACTCACTTCACAACTTGAGCCAATGCTCTATCAGGTTTAATTGCCAATTATACTTCCACAATTCATTGTACAACCTGAGCCAATGCTATAATATACTCAAATAACACAATTACTCCCACAAACTTTGCTCAACAATTGAAATCAATACAAAAGGGCACGAACAATGAAAAATTGCCTCTTATGTTTTTATGATTTTGAAAAATGAAAAATAACTGAAAGCCCCGCTTAAATATACCCCTCTCAGACCCTCTCCGCGGACCGCACAAAAAGGACTACTGCCGCGGAGCTCCACTACGAACCGCATGAAATCGAGCGCGGCCTCACAACGAAGCCTTGCCCCACCACGGACCGCATAATTCCCTCTGTGGTCGCTATCCCCACCGCAGCCGCAAGAAACCACTACGGACCACACAGTTGGGTTCAGAGACCTGCAACTTCTCCAAACCTGCAACAACTATGTTCTAAGTTAAAAACATCTCGGAACCTATCCAAAACTCACCCGAGCCCTTGGGACTCCAAACCAAATATGCATACTAACTCAAAAATATCATATGGACCTACTTGTGCGATCGCATCATCAAGATAACATCAACCATTATGAATTAAGCCTCAAATTCTTTTAATTAATCAAGAACAACCAAAATCTCTATTTTCTAAAATGAAGGTCTGATTTATACTAAACGGACTCCGATTCTTACCAAACTTTACGGGCTTAACTTAAATATCATATAAGACCTGTATCGGGCTCCGGAACCACAATACAGGACCGATATCATCATATTCAAACATATTTCATTTCCAAAAACTCATATATGTTCCAGGAACCCATTTTTCTTTTAAAATTCATTTCTTGGGCTTGGAACCTCAGAATTTGATTTCGGGCATACCGCCAACTCCCATATTTTCTTACGAACCCTCCGAGACCATCAAATCACGGGTCTGGGTCCGTTTATCCAAAATGTTGATCGAAGTCAACTTAATTTCATTTTTAATAGCAAGATTTATCATTTTTCACATATTTTCAAATGATAGCTTTCTGGATACACGCCCGGACTGTGCACGCAAATTGAGATACAACAAAAAGAGAGGTTTTAAGGCCTTGGGACACTGAATTTATTTGCAACACAGGTGATGACCTTTTGGGTCATCACATCATTCAAAAAGAATAAAATGGAATATGATTCTCCACCTTCGATACTTTCAGGTGAGGAAATTTGGGAGAGGGTCCAGAATTTCAGTAAAGTTACTGAAACTCCCCCTTATAGATTCCCCGAATATTGTGTTATTCATAATTGGACGAAAAAGAGTATATTTAGGGAGTTACCTTATTGGAAAGATAATCTTCTCCGTCACAACCTTGATGTCATGCATATTGAGAAAAATTATTTTAATAATTTGTATATGTTAAAGGTAAGATAAAGGATAACCCAAAGGCTAGAATGGACTTACAAGAATATTGCAGACGACCTGAATTGTACTTGCAGACACCAAACAATGGTAAGATGTTCAAGACCATATCAAGTTACACATTCACTTTGGAGGAAAGATGGCAAATTTGTGACTGGTTACCAAATTGAAGATGCCTGAGGGTTATGCGTCGAATCTTGAAAAAAAAGTAGATATGGAGGTAGGGAAGTTGAGCCATTTGAAAAGTCAAGACTGTCATATTTTCATGGAGACCTTAGTACCTATTGCATTTTGCAGTTTTCCTGAAAGAATCTGGAAACCCATCACAAAGATTAGTTTGTTTTTCAAAGACTTGTGTTCTACCACATTAAGGGAAGAAAACCTACTCCAGATGGATCAAAACATCTTGTAACTTATAGTAAGATGGAAAAAGATATCTCCATGTGTTTTTTGATGAGATAGAACACCTTCCAATACACCTTGTACACAAGGCACGACTTGGAGGGCCTGTTCAATTCAGATGAATGTGTCCCTTTGAGAGGTAATATTATAAGTTTGATGTAATTTTCTGTTTTATTTGATGGATTTATGGCTAACATGGCATTATGTAGGAAAATTGGCAAATGCAAACAATTTGTTAAGCAGAGTAATAGGATTGAAGGATCTATATGCGAAGCTTATCTTGCAAAGGAAACTACTCATTTTCGCTCATATTATTTTGAGAGTAACGTGCCATGTTCTAGGAATAGGACCAATAGGCACACAGTTGAATGTCTGAATGATCCATTATATCTGCCAATGTCCATATTCAATCGACCAGGCCGGTGTTCTAAGGATGTTAGAAAGAGAAGTTTGAGTGATATGGAGTACAAGTCAGCTACACTCCATGTGTTGCTAAATTGTCCCTAAGTTTGTACCGTTTCTCAAGTAATTATTGATTTATTAGTTATCAAAATATTAAATTTACAGTGATTACATCTCGATGCAACTACTAAAATATTTGATGTCACAGTCATTTCGTGGGTCAATCTGGCCATGATGCTATATATACGAGATTTGATACGTGGTTCAAACAATTTGTAAGTTTATCCTGATAATGTTCTAACACTATGTAGGTAAATAATGCTTGTAAGTTATGCTAACTTATGAATTTTTTAACATTATGTAGGTAAATAATCCAAATAATGGTGTAGATCAATTTTTGAAGGATATATCTTGGGGACCTAGGTTTGCGGTCACAATAATATCTAAGTATTTAGTGAATGGTTATATGTTCCTTACAGAGGATTGCTCTAAAAATAAAAATAGGAACAACATTGGGGTGTGAGTTCAAGGTGGTGATGGCAACCAAGTTGGAGATATTGATTATTATGGTGTGCTCAAAGAAATAATAGAACTAGAATATATAGGTTGGCCATTTAAGAAATTGATACTCTTTAGATGTAAGTGGTTTGACAAAAATCCAACACGAGGTAATAGAGTACACAATCAATAAAATATAATTAAGGTTAATCATACGAGGGAGTATGATCCTTTCATAATTGCACATAATATTAGGCAAGTGTATTATGCTCTTTATCAATTGCGGCGGAATAAGTCCGATCGGTGGGTTGTAATAAAAACTAACCTGTAGGTAGGGTGGAAGTTGAGAATGTGTTAAATGTTCCATATCAAAATGATATCTCCAGTGTTCACCAAATAGTGGACGATCAGCTAGAAAATGATTTAGAACATCCTGACACATATTGGAAGAAGTTGATATAAATGAAGTAACAATTATAGAAAATGAGGACGAAGAATCAACTGATGAAGCTCAAACAAGTGAGGACGAAGAATTCTCGGACGAGGAACAATATGTCAATGAGCTTAAAGTTTGTTTTTAAACAACTCTTGTTTTATAGCTAGTTTCTTATATGTTTCAATCTAAATATGTATTATATTATGCAGATGGTAGGCAAGGATCAAGGTAACAATGACCCTACTGGTTCTCGGGGCCGAGGAAAGGCTAGGAAGGAAAAGAGGAGGGTAGTTAATGATACTCCCTATTTTTCACCCTCTACAGAGATGCCTATGTCTTATCCTACGTCTATACTGAGTTGCGACAGCATCACGAGCCCTACACCTTCATGCACCAGGTCTTTCATCACAAGGCCATAGGACTATACATCCGACATACAGTCCAACTACCTCATGACCACATGGATTGCAGCCATCTGCATCGCATGGATCGCATCCATCCATGTCACAACCACATGGATCAAAGCCACTTGGGTCACAACCATTAGTATCACAACCACTTGAGGTCCATCCAGCTATGTTGTAATCACAGGGATCACAACCATCTTCATCGGCAACTTGATCTATTTCAGGCTTTCGTCTGCGAGGTAGTAGTTCTAACCCCCTGCACCGTCCACACATGCCTCTGATGTACATGATTCAGACGATGGTGTTGATGATGACGAGGAGGTTCATTATGATCAATATGGTAGGATCATCATAGTCCTTGAGGGTTATGGGTAAGAGTTATTTGTTATTTTTGCGTTTATTATTTTGTAAAGTTTTTACTAAGATATTAATGTGTTTTTGTTGTTAAATTGCAGGTTCATCCAGAGCAATAATACTACGATAATAATCATCAAAGCCATCAGAAAGCTTTACGATGGCCCTTATGCAGCCTGGTCTGATTTCCCATTCTCGCTGAAGGAGCAAATTTCAATCAATTTAAGGTGTAAATGTTCTTTCAAGCAGTTTAAAAATTTATATTTATGATATTTCTTGTTCAATATTTACTTTTTGAAATACAAAGCAAGTTTGTATAGGAACACCACTATAGCGCGAAAGTGGCTGCAAATTTTAATCATAAAGCTCGCAAGCGATTGTCGCATTCTTTCTCCGAAGCAAGAAAGAAGAACATGAAGCCGGACTAGTTACTTCAAAATTTATGGGAAGATTTGCAAAGGCAATGGCTTATCGAAAAGTTCTTGGAGAAGAGCGAAAAAGGAAAGAAAGCTCGCGCATCTGAGAAGGGAGGCTCCTTGCACACTAGAGGTCCGGCCAGCCTAGGGACAATAAAAAGACGATTGGTACATAATTGCTTAAATTATTTTAATTTTCAAAGTATATATGTTCAATTTATTAACTAAATTAATTTTTTTTCCAGAAAAAGCAGTTGCGGCGTCTAATGAACCATGATGAGCTATTCAAGGAGATGCATATTGTAAAGAAGAAGAAAGAGACGGATCAAGAAAGGTGGGTCAGGACCGGGCCTCGACTGTATATGTAAGCTTTCACTTTTCTTTAAGTATTTTAATTTAGATTTATATAAATTTTGAAATAATAATTCAATTTAAATTTTTGTATAGGATCGCTACCAAACTAACGTGGAGGAGTTCATCCGCTCTCAGCCAATTGGTGAATCGGGCGAGCCAACCCAACCTTCGGACGAGGATGCTGAAAGAATATGGATGGAATCTGCTGGCGGTCCAAAATGGGGGAAGGTATACGGTCTTCCTACTAAAACATTCCATCGCTATTAGTGTGGAATGCAAGGAATAGGGACTTCCTCGCAAGGCGAGTAACTTGATGGGGAGAGCGTCTCCGCTATGCGGGAGTCAGTGACAAAGCTCATATTCGAGCTAGAAGCGGCCAAGGAAAGAGAAAAGGTTAGAGATTCTCAATTCCTTGGCATGCAAGCTCAGATAAGATCTCTCCTATCTACTGGAGCTTTTCCGTTGCCCCGATCTCGTGAATCTTCGCCAGAGGCTCGACTTGAATATGTGCGTTCCTTCCGTTCTCCCCGTGATCATTCTTCACGTCCTCCCCGTGGTCGTTCTTCATGTCCTCCACGAGACCCTTCTCGACACTGTCTTTCAGATGAAAGTTCATCAGACGGTGATGATGATGTTGTACAAAACACTCCTTGACTTGTATATACTTTGAACTATATAAATAGAACCGGTTCTGAACTAGTTGTAATAAGTATTAACTTGATTTTTTAATTCTATTGAACTTTAATTTGTTAGTTTTAATGTATTTATTGAATTGTGTTGTTATTTTCATTTATTTTTGTTGTTATTGTTATTGTTGTTGGCATAAAATGCTTGTATATGAATTTTGGTATGCTGACAGGTGGTGTAGCTACCAAAACAAGCATTTTATGCCAAAATTAAAACCTAGAAAACCGACCAAATTTGGTCAATATTTAATTTTAAAAAAAAATTCTTTTGATTATAGACCAAAGTTGGTCTCTATCTTAAAAAAAATCTAATAATTACGGACAAATGTTGGCCAGTTAATGAACAAAGATTATGCAGATTTCACATTTATCGACCAACTTTGGTCGCTAATTTTTAAATTTTATTTTTTTATAAAAAATATATATTTTAATTTACAGACCAACTTTGGTCGCTAATCTTTAAATTTTAATAATTAATAATATAACGTAATTTACATACACCGACCAATTTTGGTCGATAAAATTAAATTATTAAAATATATTACCGACCAAAGTTGGTCGGTATGTGCTTTAAATTGACAGTTGGTCCTTCTACCTTTGCGACCAATTTTGGTCGGTAATTAGCGACCAACTGTGGCCGGTATACAAAAGCGACCACTAAAATAGCGACAAAGCCTATTTGGACGGGTTTTAGTCGGTATTTTGCATAAACAGACCAAGGTTGGTCGCTTTTTGTGGTCGTTAAAACCTAGATTTCTAGTAGTGTTTGTTAAGACTCATGAAGGATGTAAGGACCCATAAAATTTTGTGCTTAAAACCTAGTAGCTCATAGTGTCAAGGTCTGAATATTATGTTAGGAATGTGTCTCGCTGCGGTTCGGACCCTCGGTGGTGATCTAAGCTTTAAAAATCAAAAGAATAAATTTTTCCAGAAAATTATCATTTTTGCGGTCAAGAATGCGGTCGCAGATCAGCTATGCGGACCGCATTCCTACCGCAGAGTGTATCAGAAGATTTGTCAAAAAAATTGAAGTTAAAATGCGGTCAAATCTGCGGCTCATTATGCGACCGCAGAACATGAATAAGGACCGCATTCTTGTCGTAGATCGTGTCAGAACATTTAGTTTTTGGGAGCAATTCTGCGGTCCATTATGCGGACCGCATGTTAACTCTGCGATCGCAGATGCGACCGCAGACCCGACTCGGCCCAGATTTTCTAATTTTTTTAACCCGATCTCTTCTTCAATAAAACACCCCAACACTTTATTTTTACATATTTTCTGAGCAAAATAAGAGAGAGGGAGGAGATATTCTTGAGGGAAAAACCTATCCTCTTCAAAGATTGTTCTTCTAATGGCTTGGTCCGGAAAATTCTAAAGCAAGTGTCTTCTTCCCCAAATTCTAAAGGTAAAAACCCTAACCCTTTTTTTTCCTTGATTTTCAGATTTTAAAGGAAAGAAAGATTTTCATGCATTAACTCTTGAAAATGGAAGTTAGACACTCATGCATGTTCTTTATACTTGAAATTTAGTAAAATGGAAATGGGTAGAAGTAAGGGGCGGTGCTCGATAACCCAAATAAGCTCGGATAGTAATTGTGAATTTTGATTCTAAGATATATGTGTAACTTGTGACCTAGATTGACGCTGCTAGATTATTGGGTGAATTGGAAGTAGGAGATAAAAGAAAAAGAAAGGAAATTCGACTCCAGGTATGTATGGCTAACTTTGATCTTTGTGAAATCGCCTTGTTCGGTGTACAAATTGTTTGGTATGTGATAGCTATGTGGATTGTTGTGAAATTCTTGTGATTGGGTTGTTGGGTGTTTGATTGGTTTTGATTATGTGTTATGTGGTATTAGTTGAGAAACGAAGGATAAAAAGGGAAATCGTAAATGATGAAATTGGGAACAATGGTAGTAATGACATATTTGGCTTCTTGTGGGAAATTAATGAACTGATTTAAATTGCTTATGAACTGTTGAAAATAATGGGATTGGTACTGTTGGCTATGGAAATACTTGTAACATTGTTGTGGCTGTGGCTTGAAAGGTACTGTGGTAACATGAAACAATTGTGAATTGCTTATTGTCATTGTTGTGATTTTTGTGAAGTGTTCTTGGTTGTTGTTGTGATTGTTGTGATTTGAAACTGTACGGTGGAATCGGGTTGCGCGCCGCAAAACAAATTGATATATTATGGGTTGGGGTGATAAGGGTAGCCGAGGTAATTAAGGGTGGAAGAGGTAATAAGGGTGGAAAGCGATCGAAATCGCCATTGAAATTGATATGTGTACCAATTGTGAAATCATTGATGAGGCATCGTGAAAGGAGACGGCAGGAGAGTTTGTAACCTGTGGGGCACTGATTGTCCCTTTGTTTGGTTGATTGTGCTATCCATGTGTGTTTGGTT